>KL283683.1:0-17244 GCA_000699545.1 Podiceps cristatus
CTCCATCCTGGCTGAAACCAGGACAATTTTAAACTACAAACCCCATGCATGCAGTCAACAGGAACCTAGCCTTCTCCGAAGAGCCACCCAGAGGAAGGTGAGAAGGTGAGGTGAAGGAAAGACGTCCATCAGCCCCTTCCTCGGCACAGCGTGGGGCTGACAGGTAGTCATAAAGCTGCCTTCAGCTGCCCATCCTCCCCTTCACACTGCTGCCGCGGAGGCTTCATGCCAAACACCCGCAAATCGAAAAACATTTGTTTTGCACTATAAAAACCAGTGGCTAACAGCTGCACATGTTGTCTCCAGTGTTGTAAACCTGTCATCGGCACGGTATTGTTTACATATGGCTACAAGGCCCTCGTAGCCGAGAATCCCTGCACGGTGCAGCAGCAGCCAACACTTTCCTGACAGCTGTGTCAACTGGAAGCAGCACAGCCAGTTTATTTGTTCCAACAGAAGCCTCAATAACCCCTATCCCAAAGACACAAATCAGATTCTTTCATTTTTTTAATGAGCTCAATGTTAATAATAGATCAACTGCAGTGCAGATGCTGGAATGGAAATAGCTGGCATTTCCCTAACAAGACACATAATTCTCCTAGAAATAATGGATCTCAACTGAAATAGTCACAGCCAGCCAGGCAGCACTTATAATGCATGACCAAGTGTCCAAAATGAAATCAAAATCTGGGAAACACGCAAAGGTGCTAATTTTCTGCATCAGTGGGATTTATCAAGTTCCTACTGATTAATATGAAAAGTTGTTTAGTTGTTCAATTGATAGGGCTTTGTTTTGCTTGCACAGACATTTGAAAGACATTGATTTAGATATTACGGGAACTTCTAGATTGGCACAATGCTTTTAAAACAGTAAATCAATCCTCTCTGCATTATAAATGGCAGTTATTAAACAGGGGAATTTTTTTTATCCCTCTCTTAGTGACAAGGTTCCTATCTATTGAGAGAAATAGTTACTTTTTTTTTTTGATATACACATACCAAGGTTCTTCTTGAAAAATCAGAGTTTAATTCATTGTTTCTTTCACCATCTTCCATTACTTTTGAAAAATATTTATTGACCTTCCCTGTTCAAAAGGGATCATTTACCCAGGATTCTTTACATAATATGATTTGAAGTTGGGAGGGAAAGATAAAAGTGAAACACATAAATAAGCATTTGCTTCAGAGCATATACCATCGTGCAAAACTCTGTCCCTAGATCATTAAAACTGAGGTTAACTTGCTTACCTTCATGGTAGGAATTATTCTATAGTTATTCCTTAGTTTTAAAAGAGAGAAGTGCGGGCGCATATTCTCAAACTCAGCCAGTGTACATTTGCTCCAAATCTAGATTAAAAAATCTCCAGTCCTTTCATGACAGAGTAGATGGAGCCCTGTCACATAGCAGAACAACTTCAGATTGGGAGAAACTGTCCTCACTAGTTTCTGAACTGAGGTAATCTCTCTTGACTTTCCACAGGATTTTGTTTTGCACACCTTCAGGACCTTTAGGCATGTCGACAACCTCTAATAAAATGCTGCAGCATTCCCAAGCCTTTGTCAACAAGAGCTGGTGTCAGCACCCAGCGCAGAACAGCATGGTGGGTGGACACCTGAGCTTTGAAATGCTTTTATTCTGCTAAAGCTTTGCTGATGTGATTATTTGGGGCTGGTTTCTGGAACAGATCTGGCCAGCAGGCACAGGTTCCCTCCATTGCATGGTGTGGATGTTGTCCCTGAGCATAGGTCTTTGGAAAAGGTAAGGTCCGATTCTGCAGTGTGCTAAACAGAGTGAAATGCAAAGTATTCCACACCTTCAAGCTTTGCAGCACCTTACAGCTTTGCTCTCTTATTTTTCAGTTCCACAAGCATTACTAATCTTACCCCTAAGCATTACTAATGCAACAATTATTAGGGGCAGGAAACTTAACCATGACCATAATAGTCCTGTTTGCTGGTCTCTGTCAACCACAACTTTTCAAAGCCCTTAGACTCTTATCAGAAAAACTCAGACTGAAATGATGTGACGATACTAGAGAACTTCACTGTTAGGAATGACTGGGAGCGTGGTCTGCATCCAGATCCACTGTGTGCATTATTCTGTTTAAAAAGGGTGATCAGAGCCAGTTCTTCTGCTCTAAGGACACAGCTTGGAGGAGGTCAAATACCCGGTGAGCCACCTCCTTCCTCCAGTAGACACTTCACCAGTGAAAATCCATACCCTGTAACTGGGGGCTCGTTGTCCAGTCAGTGTTCATAGTAGTCCTGTGACAACATGCTCCTTATATCTAGGCACAGTGATTTTTGGGGCTGCTCTGATTAGCAGTCCCTGGATGGATGGGTGGTCCCCAAGCTCCTAACTGCTCGTTAGTCTTTGTTCTACCCAAAGGGCATTGATCTTAGTTTATCTAAAATATTTTCTTTATAAGTTTTGTCTTTGAACAAGGATTGAAAGCACCAGCCTGAACTAGCTCTTAATCTTATGTATTATAGATTATGCGAAATTAGTTAGGATTTGAAAAATTGCCTCTAAATGTCTTGTAATTATTAATCATCATCCAGAGTCTGTCAGCCCCCACAGGATGATCAAAGAACATCTTTTGCCTTTGTGATGTTTTGCTACGCGCTGGTAAAGGTTATGACATTCTTATTCAATACTTCTTACTTCCTTAACATTAATGACAAAAACAGGCACTGAAAATGTAACACTTTTGGAATAGATTAATTTCAGGCCCCTATTTGTATTCATTGGTTTTATTACCAACATCACGTTATCTGATAGGGTCTGGCAATTTAAAAAGGAGGATGACTTTATGCAGTAAGAGCAATAACTAATAAAATAGTAAAATAGCATTATGTTCCAGCAGATAAATATATATTAGCGTTTCTTAGAACTAGACTTACTAACTAGCCAAAGAAAGGAAATTAATTTAATTTATTGTTATATAATTTTTATCTAGGAATGTGTACATTAATCTTTATGTGATTAATATACATTAGTGTCAGAGCTCCCTTTTCATGCCCTTAGTAATTAGCTGTTGCTTGGTGTGAAGCCATAACACTGTCTACTTAAAAGCAATTATTATCTATCATGTATTGGCCTATTCAGACTTTTAAGTTTGGGGCTCTTTTTCAAGAAGGACTGCAGATTTTTTATGTGGTCATACTGCGGCTGTTCCATGTGGGAAGCCTAAAAATGTTCATGAACACCTTTTGCTGAAGGAAGAGCATGAAAGCCATAGTAACAACAACAATACTTGTGAAAAGACATTCAGTTTGACTGAAGTTTTGGATACCCTCGAAATAACATCAATAGTACTTCTCCAAAAAGAACTCATGGACTGCAATATATGTCACCTATTTCAGATGGTAAGTAAATTTAACAAGTAGAAAACTGTGGTTTAGGACATCTTCTAAACTTGATTTTTTTATTATTCCTATTTTTCTCTATTTCATTACTTTTCCAAAAAAATTTTCTTCGGAATCTGAAGGGCCCCTCCAGCAACATGCTAGATGGCATATTTAGGGCCTTTTCCAAAAAAAATTTGCTTCGGAATCTGAAGGGGCTCTCCAGCAACATGCTAGATGGCATATTTAGGGATTAGTTGTATATAACTAGAGCCCCAGATGTTGAAATACTATTAAAGTTATTGAGATAATGAGAAATGGATCAATTTTTGCAAAAATTATTACAGGCACTTTTCAGGCATCTGTGTTTGTATTTGAAGCGTAAGTATACGCTGAGCTAACTACATGAATCACCTTAATCAAATTCAGTCTTTATGGAACTTGCAAAAGGAAGTTGAACAATGGAAAAGGAAGCATAAAACTGAAGGTGTCCTAATCAGGATGTGACTAAATGGATAAAGCAGGAGCAGCTGAGAACAGTCTTGGGTATTTTCAGATGGCAGAGCTGCCAAATACAGTTAACTTTTTTTTTTTTTTAAAGTTTTGCGTAATTTAAATATCTCATAGCAAAACTGGGACCCTCTAAAGTCACAGTGCTGCCAGGGCTGAGCCAGTGGGCAGAAACATGTTGAAATGCCGCAGTGATTTAGATGCCCTTGATCAAGTGTTAAAGTGGCACGTAAGTCTCTAGTATCAAGAGGTTACAGTTACAGTCACTAGAAGAAATCAGTAATCTTGATACTCGTATACCTTTTCTGGTGAAGGAAGGAGAATAAGCTGTACAGGTATGAAATACCATTCTACTGTTATCACTAGGGTTCAAACTAGAGTTGTATCTGTTGGACTATTTTTTTTTTAAATAATGCATCTTTTAACATTTTATGGTTTAACCCCAGCCAGCAGCTAAGCACCATGTAGCTGTGTGGAATAATTGCTGGAGGTAATTTAGGAATTAAATTTATATTAAAGGTATAGCATTGAAGAAATCTTCAGGGTGGAATGTGGCGAATATGCAAGGAATCCATCCCACAGAAGTTCCCTAGGCAACCTTAGATGTTGGCAATGCCAGGTGAGCTTGGTGTGCTGGCTCTAAGAGAAACTACACGGAGGGTGGAGCGGAGTGAAGACACCGCGGCCAGGCTCTGTGATAAGACGGGAACTGGGAGGTACTATGGAACTGCCAAGCTGCATATTTACCACCCTGAGCCAATGGTCTGTCATTTTTTGACAAAATGCTATCCTTCAGGTGAACTTTGCTCATTATAATCTCATTATAATACCAGAAAACACACCTCCATCCCAAAGCTACCCACCTCCAAGGTACGACTACCCCTCACTGAGCTTGTGCTCTGAATTTTTCTTATCTATGCCTTTAAAAGTAAACGAGAAACTTTTACACCAATTACAATAGAGGTATGTATGACTAGAGTCACTCAAGCTCCACCTGTAAGGACAAATAATATAAAAATAGCTTTAGAGACGAAGGATGTTAGGGAAGATACCATCGCAGACCACCTCTGACATCTGGGATCAGTTGACGGGCTGAGCCTCTCTTCCCCCCCATAGGGACGCCTTTGGGTAAGATTCAAACACTTGGTTATACCAGGTGCTTCCCCGGGAAACTTAAAAATCTCTATAGAGTTGCTTTATAACTTAACGTGTTTGTAGCCAGGCTATATCACTCACATTCTTGGTATTTACACATGCTTTGCAAGCAGTAATTTTATCACTGGCAATCCAAAAGAACTTGTGTATCTGTTGCTTCAATAAACTGCACCCTTCACTAATCTAGCCGTGAGAGTTTCATTGAAGGCCACCGAATCAGTGTTACGAGTGAATCCGTAATCGTGAGAGTTCAATCCAAAACGTAGCCCCATACCAGCTATGAAGAATTAACTTTATCCCAGCCAAAACCAGCACATAATAGCAGTTATGCACAAAGCTCTGTATAGCCCAGCTTTCTGCCCTCTGTGTGAATTGTATGAGCTAAGTCCTGATTTGTTCTGTTGCTTTGGCTTGGGTGCGTATTTCTCTGAAAAAGGATCACTTGTATGATTGCTCACCCTAAAACCACTAGCAAATTGTGTAGTCATTTTTTTGTTCTCCAAATGATCTAGCCTTTCATGAGTCAGAGAAAGTGGAGTTTTCCTTTTGGTAGATGAAGCCTTGTTTCTGATATCTGCATCTTCTGTGGTCTCCTTATTTTATCTTTCTGCTCTGAATTACATGGTTGCTTTTGTTGAAAATTAACTGATTTCATAGTCTGGTTTCATGGACACCACCAAACTGACTGAAGTCTCCAGTTCCCAGGGAATGCAGCTGGGCCATACAAAGGTGCTATATCCATATTGGTTACTCTAAGGACACATTTTTTATTTATTTTTTTTTACCAAACCAATGATAAAAAATCATTGGGTAAAATCTAGTGGATTATTTGAATATGAGGATTTCTTATTCACTGAAATCTGCCACTAATATTAGTGTAACTGACTGCTTAATTTATGGAGACAGAGCTGACATTTAGGAAGAGCAAGTAAATTATATGCACGGTACCTCTGTTAGCCTTCCTGGCAACATACATATACTAAAAGCATGGCACAGTAGTATAAGAAACACTGGTCTTGAAATGGGTCTCCATCTTGAAAGGTCTTGTTAGAGAAGATGTCTATTGCCTATACCAATAGATGTGTGAAATTGTGTTATGCTTGGCTATGGTTACAAGCTGTGTGCTGTTTTTCTTGGCATGCTGACAACCCGCCCTCTGGAATGCCAGTGCTTGCCTGCACACCATTCTCAGCTAAGCTCCTGTGGCTCCCCGGGCGACCTGCTGGCTTAAAACATTTCAGGGAAAAGATGGAGCAAGCACAGAAGATTTAGGTAAAATAAACTTAAATCTTAGGACACTGAAATCAGCACACCACTTGTGAGGGTCCAGCATTGTTTCAAGTCTGAAGCCTGCACTCCTGGAGCTGGGTGTCTCAGAAAGTTGAGAGCTGAAAATGTACAGATGCCCTATTATGACACAAAATTGTGGCTTTGACAGTAAGGAAATGTTACCTCCCCCTTAAAAGGCTAAGCAGGTGCAGGTTTCAGGGGCAGGATCACTCACAGTAAACTTTAATTTCAAAGTTCTAGTTCAAGTTTCTCACTTAGCTGCTCTTTCTGTCCATCATATATGAAGAAATACCCATATATTAAGAGCTCTTTTAAACCACAATGAAAAAAGGATCTGCTTAACTTAATATGTTGTCACAAGCACAAGTAAACTGACAAGGAAGGTATTCAGGGTGGAAAGGAGAAGGTTTGTAATGAGAAGAGCACTGAAATTCATATATAGCCTTCTAGGAGGGATGGTACAGATGAAAAACTTGTACAAGTCTTATGACGTCCATGGTAACAAGGACATACAGATATATGAGCCAGGATGTCCTTTCCCTGAAGTTTTCAAACTACATTTTTAGATATGTACTCTCAACTTGAAGTAGTTCTGGAGTAGAGACTAGATTCATTCCTGAAGCTTGGCAGACTACCTCATTTAAAAATGATAATATTCTATGTGCCCATAGGCATAACTGAAAAAGTTATGAATCAGTATTTTCAGAGGGCTAGGTAAGAAGAAGTGCAGCTGAAAGGAATGTGTTAAAGTCCTTTCCTCTTTGTGCAAGGCTAAGGAACTGTTCTTGTGATCATTTATTTAGGTTGTGTCATTATGGGATGGATCCAAGTTAAACGCAGAACTTTTGACAAGGCTGAGAAGCTCATACGCTCCCCAGGATGTCTGCTGTTTCTAATCTAGCTACTACCATCTGGGCACTGTGAACAAACAAATGCACGAGCTAAACCAGGTGGGTCTTATGCCACTTCCAACAACAAAACACCTCTAAAGCAAAACACGGTGAAGTATACAATTTCTTTTTCATTAAATTTGAATAGATACATATAGCTATGGGCCATACCCTGAAGTCTCATAACAGCAAAATCCCCTTTGAAGTTGTCCAGCAGCAGTTTACACTGTCAGCAATTTTCATGGATTTTGAGTCATCCTTTCCCTAGGCCTTGGCTTGAAAGGGAGCTCGCCCGAGGAAAGATCTGAATGTGGTCTTTGCTGATTAAATGAGAGGTCGTTATTACTGTGAGCCATGAGGTGAATGGTTTTCACTGGGCTGGCTTCTTTAGAACATACACAGCTGTTGCCTCTCCACATATTTCTTTCTTTCTTTCTTTCTTTCTTTCTATCTATCTATCTATCTATCTATCTATCTATCTATCAGCATTTGTCAGAGTCCTGCTTGATAGTAAGGTGCAGATACAAAGCAAGACTCCCTAAAGTTTAGGCTGGCTTTCCTATCAAGATCTTCCTGGGTCCTAAGGAAAACTTTTATGGAAGCAGTTCTTCTCACCCTTGAAAATAGCACCTTATACTCTGGTCAAGATCAGGGATATGCTGATATAAGGGAGATCAAGGTGGACACATTTGGGAAGGATGTGACCATGCTGCTTTCACTTAACTTCATCACTGCTTTAGATGTATTTCTGTCCTACTTTTCTTTCATTTGGTTAATGATATATTTTGGTTGGAGATATACTCAAGGCTATAGCTTGATATAATTCCTGTGAGTAACTTATACTCAAGTTATTACACGGGTTTTGTGTGTCCTGTTAAAAAAAAAAAAAAAAAAAAAAAAAAAAAAAATGGAATAACAAAATGTTTTCAATGTATCATTAATTCAGTTTATTATAACCATAAAATGTATTGACTAGGAGTAGTATTAGGTCTATGTTTCTCAACCCATTTTTCTTGCTACTGCAATAATGCTTCAGCAAAACTACTTTTTTTTCTCCTTCATGCTGCATACTTCCTGCACACTCGTTCTTCTACTAATATAAAAGGGGAAGTTATGATGCTGAAAGCAAAACTTTCACGTTCTGATTTTTCATACTGAAAAGGCTGTATGATTTAGTTGCTCTCTTCATTAGCGTAGTTGAAAAAGGATTAAAAACGAGCAAGTTGCTAGCAAAGGACAAAAGAAAGAACTATCCATAAATCAGTAAAGGCTTGAGGACCTTTAAATTATTTATTTTTAAGCCTAGAATAAATGAATTGATTATTATTGATTTTTGTGATGACTTCAGAACAAAGAACTCTCACCCTGGCTTAACAAATTGACTGATAAACTGACTACATTGTTAAACATTAGCCTGGAAGTAAAAGATAAGAAAGCACATACTTCGTCCTCTGATCAAGCAAGTTGTCAGTCAAAGCTGCAGAAATATAGCTAAGGAGTTTAAGAACTGAGGGAACGTAAGTTCAAGACCCAGGAGGGGAAACATAAGACCAGACAATATGCCAATTAATGGAATTAAACCAAAAAGATTTAAAAGAGGTTTCCCTCAGGAGACAGCATGAAAGAAAAGACAACAGCTAATTCAATAAGGACAAAAGCACAAATGAGCTAACTATGAAAGGATCAGAATATTTACAGATGATGGTGTCTGAAGAATTAAGGAACACTAGCTTGCAATTGCTGTGAATTTATTATGCCCCAGTAGCATGTTCTAATTTGGTCTCGTCTATCCTCTGAACAAATACGCTCATCCTTAAATTCCAGAGCAAAAGAAATAATCCCTTTCTAGTTGCAGTCAGACCATGAAACCGATTATGATCAGCAAAAATTCAAAGACTATAACAAACAAAGGCAACTTCACTGAAGTTTCCTGTCCATCATCTGTATCAGCATTTGCAGGCTTCACAGCAACTTAAGGCTTATTTTAGCAACGTTGTGTTCGTGAAGTCCATGAGCAATTCAGGTCCTCATGCTTCCTTTGCAGCACCCTGCAAGGCAGAGAAGGATAAGACGGAGAGAATAGCCCAGAAAGTCCTCTTTTGCACGCTGGTCTCTGGCAGGCGTGAAGGTGTGCGTGCAGACAAGAGCTGTTCCTTGTGCTGCATTTATTGCTGAGGACACTGGGACCTCCTGCCAGGAAGGAGGTTTTGCCACTCTACAAGAGATGCTGTTCAAAGGAGTTTCACAAACTCTGTGAGGAGTATCCCTAGTTTTAATAAATATCTGAGACTCACAAATCATATTTTACCCTACACATTGTGGAGATATTTTAAACTAGGAAACGGAAGATAATGAAAGGAAAGTAGGTGAAAGTTTTACTGTCTCTATGATTGAGATTCAAAGGGCTTATAATATTACGGCTTCACAGAATTGTACATTCAAAAATCTACATGAACCATCATCCTTCCCAAGGTGAAAACTGATGCCGAGGTATTCAGAAAGTCCCACAAATACAACATCCTGGCGAGCAGCCACATCCCTCAGGGAACCACAGAGCTGTGAACTGAAAGGGAGATGGCCCTCAGTGGCCCCTCCGGGACAGAGAATGCCGTCAGTGAGCCTCACTCCCCTCTCACTCCTTTTGAAGGGGGAAAATAGCACCTCTTTTTCTTCTGACTTCCCACCCTATCCCATGTCAGGCTGGTCCAAAGCAAATCACAAGTCTCAGTTACTCATCAGCATGCTGCTAATTGCTCATCTGCATGTCCTTAACAGCGTTGCTCGCTTCCCACGGGAGGGACAGTGTTAGTGAGCTGGACTGTCAGCTCCTGTGAAGCCTCAGCGTCCCATTTAGGAGGCAGGACTGGGGAGTTCGCAGGACAGAGGTGGCTTTCTGCTCTCTACTGCCGCAGCCTCGTCCCAGCTACCAGCAAGAACCAGGGGACCAGTATTGGGAGGTTTCCCAGCCTGCTTTTCCTTTGTTTTATGAGTTCCTGTTGTCATTCTGTTTTCAGTTTTGCGATACAGAGCTTCCTACTTTTCTTTCTGGAATGCATCTTGTTTTGTATCCAATGTTTGAAAATGTAAGCTGCCTGAGGTAATTCTGCTCCTCCAGAGTTAACAAATCCAAATATGCTGGCATAGCAAATCCAGACAAGATTGTAAATGCAAGGAGTTGGAAAACCCATGTTTGGGTCAATTTGCTACCATGACATTTCCAGGACCAGGGGAGAAATTCCCTGGCAGTAATTAAACTGTACTTCTCTGCACAGGGACAAGCAAAGAGGAGACCACAGGGTCTTTGGAAACTCTAATGTCACAGGCAGGTACTCTGCCCTCACATTAGACATTTCTCTGTTCTAGCTATATTGCTACCACTTCCCCAAAAAGAATTGCAAAGCCATTACTCTGTGTTATGAACTAATCATTTGCCAAATTAATTCCAATAAATCAAATCCCTACTGAGTCAGGTGCAGAGTAGTGTGGGTGGAGGGCAAAAGAGGGGAAGAGGAAATATTGGCACTCACAAATTTAAAAAAGAGTAAATTGGTATTTTTTAATTTAGTTAAACAAAAATTTCTCCCTAGATGGAACACTATGTGCTGTGTTTTGCCTGGAGCCAATGTTTACGGCTGAGTTATAAAATAGAAGTTTGTGACATCTCGTAGCACTGCACATGCACACACAGGCGCAGACACACAAGCCAGTTTCTGTCCAATTGCTTTACATCAGACTAAATCTTTGCTGTCTCAGCTATTAGTGGGTGTCTTGGGAGGCATCAGATTTGAAAAGGTCCTTCATCTAATGCTATCTCGTGTCAACTTGTTATGATGATGTGTGGTATCTTTTTGTTATGCCCTCCATGGCACCCATCAGTACTTCAGGTAACAGCACAGGAACCACAACTAGAGTAGTCATGTCCAGAGGAGATATGGCAACTCTAAAAGCAGAAATGGTGCTTTGTTTTATTAGAAAAAGATTCATACAAGCGCTGAACCTTATCTTAGCTGTGTATCTTTATAGGCAATGCTAACTGAAAGAACTCAATAATCACCACTATCATTCTGCAGAAACATGAAAGATATAAGTGCCATCAAGAATTCACCTTATTTATTTTTCCCTTTTACATCACCTATGGAGAAAGTGAAGACTTACTGCTTTTGCATTTTTTTTTCTTAATGTATACTGTATAGCAAATGATCATTACATGGAGCGATGCCAGCTTGTGGTTCTGCAAATTGCAAATGTTGCAGAAGAGTGGTTCATCAGTTGTCTTGGTCAGTGTTGCAAAACTAATTTTCTTTTTATATTGAGGGAAGTGCTTGTTGCTTTGACACAACATAAGCTGTTTGCCTGCACTGTATAATAATGAGATTAGTCACTAAGGTATGATCTTAATAAGGAAAACAGGCAGAATAATAATTCAGAGATTGTGCTGACTGTGATCTCCATATAGACTTTGAACTGCCTCTGGGGCTGTTGTGTACATAAAAATCTATGCTGTAAAGGTATGTAAGGTGGAGAGTGTCTTGCTCTAAAATCGTCTCCTGAAAGTCACAAAGGCTAGCCTGTGCTTAGGGCTGCCCTCTTCTAATAAGCAGAGTCTGCTTCCGTCCTGCCCAGATTCACACGTGGCAACTGGATGCCACAAAACGCGTGAGAGCCTTGCAGTGGGGAAAGGCTCCTCAAAGAATTTTGAGGTTGCAATGTGGACTGAATACACAGTGTCTCTGACAGATCCATTATCATTGAGAACTCTGGAGACCAACCAAAATTCCCAAGGTAGGGCACTGAAAGGCATTTATCTCCCTCTACCTTTCTCTCTCACACTCATGCATATAGGTCGTGTTTTTAAGAACAATCAGCAAGAACACCCCTCTGCAGGTGGGTCCTTGGGAGTGACACTATCCTTTCAAAACATCTTGTAACTTCCTGGAAGTATTTTCCTTTTTTTTCCCTTTCTTTTAATACCATGATGACATTATTTGCTATTGATAGCAAGGATAACACAGGCAGCACCAGACAAGACAAACCTAGGAGAATCCCTGGTGCAAATGCATGTGGTCAGAAAGATGAAAAGGCACTGCAGGAGTGATGAAAGTAGATGTTCTTCATTCCAGATGCATTAGACCAATGTCTAGGACATAAATTCACTCCATGACAATTTTCAAAATGTGATTTTTTTTTTTTTTTTATGAAAGCAGAGAACCTCAAAATACTTTACAAAAAAAAGCGTCTTTTTGAAGTGAAATGTATGAGTCACATGATCCTTAAAATAAAAAATGCTCCCATCTATTACTATTTCTTAGGGAGGACTCAAAAAGCCACCCACCCCCTTGAACAAGATAAGTAGTATGTGAAATTTTCTCAAGCTTAGGTTCTTCTCTGGCTTAGGTGTCTGTGCTCTTTCTCCTGCTTACTAAAGGCAGTGATTGGTGTTCTCCAAAAATGCAATGTCTGGAGCCCCGGAAACCTAAGAAATAGATTCTAACACAAGGAGTGCCCAAGAAATCATGTTTCCTGGTGGCATTTCTCTTCAATGGCAACAAGGAACCTGAGGTAAGAGGCCAGTTTTTGTACCCATTCTCAGGGGATATCGGTCAAACGGCTTATTCATTTTGCTGAGGTCAGGAGGTGATATTTTTGCATACTGTATTCTTTTTTTGGTTGTTCTAGACTACTGAATAGAGTGACTTTCCTAACTGATTGTTCAAGCTTTCAGATAGTTACCTGTTTCAGGCCTGATTCTTAATTCTCATCTGATTTGTCTTTGAATAAGTCACAATTAAGTCTAAAACCCTTGTTATGGTAAAAAGCAAAGCAAGTTCAACATACGAAGCATTCTGCAAGCATTGTCCCAACTGCAAATTAGTTCTGGTTCATGAAGGGCTCTCTGGAATAGCAGCTGAATTACAAATCTTTGTAAGTAGGATAGTGATCAGCACCTGCTCGGAGGCGTAACAGTTGCCAATGGAGTCTTTCTGTTCTACAAATAACAATGTGTACTCATAAATGCATGTTCTCCTCTCCCTGTTGTCAAAGGCAATGAGGAAATGCAAAGCACTGAATTTTCATCAGTCACTTGCATTTCGATGTCTGTTGCCAAATGCCTGTCAATCAGTTCTGGGGCAAGGGCAGGAGAGAGAAGCCATCTGGCTGATGGGGGAGCAGATGGGGGAGAGTGGGAGAGGAGACTCTTACCCCAAAAAACTGCAGGCAGCATCCACAGCTGCAGCAGGACTGCTGCCTTCTTGAGGCAGGGTGTTTTGGTGTGCTTTTTAGTGTTTTGGTTTTTTAACAGATATGGGCCTCATAACCTCCAGCACGGCCTGGTCTGCATTTTTTCGTGCTGCGTTTCCCAGGCTGTCCTTCGGTGCACAATAACTGAAGTCATTGCTTTGAGGTTTCATTATAGGTGACCAGAAAGAAAGAGAACTTGCTTGGAGTCAGGACCTTGAGAGTGATTCCTCATTGCCCTCCTTCCCAAAAACTCATTTATCTGGCCACAATCAAACTGTCTCTCCTCTGTCAGGTTTACCCCCTCAAAACCCTTTCTCTAATTAGCAATTCTTTTTGAGTTAAAGTGGACACTAACACTGAGGAATAGCTGACAAACCAAAAGACAAAACAGTGAACAAATTTAACTCATTAGACCCTTAAAATCTATCCACCATGTTTGTTTCTGTGTGCAAACAGTCCATAAGAAGACTGAAGCTCCCTTCTAATGTTTGATCCCAGAAGCTCTTCATGAAGCTTGTTTATGCCTTGCAATCAGAAGTAGCAGTCTCACCCCCTAGGCTTTTTGCTCTCTGAATGGATGAGTTTGACATACAATTCAGTCTTCTAGTGTAAATAGAATTTCTTGTGAATTTTTCTATTCACTTTCAAGGTGTATTTGTGCGTAACAAGTTTAAAGTGTTTTCTCAGCACTTGTGGTTAATAGAATTTGATCATGGCAATCTGTAAAAATCAAATCGAACACAGAAGAGAGTGTCAACGCAGCAATGTTGTAAAATGTGCATGTATACTCAGCAAGGTTTGGGGAGGGAATTACTTTGCAGACGGTTGGGAGGGTGTGTGTGTGTGGGGGGGTGTTCATCTGCTTTTCCACTATCTCATCAGCTCCAGAGTATTTTGTAGCCAGACTCATAGACCATAGAACACATTCCAGATGGGGCCTCAGAAAATCTCCATCTCCAGCTCTTAATTTCAGAGACTAAACTATGGCAGACAGATATTCATCTGTCTTGTGCTTAAGATACTTCAAGAGATTCTGCAACCTACAATCTATTTCAGTCTTCATATTCCTTTAGACCCTTACTTCCTTAATTAGAATGTATTTCCTAATGTCTAAACAAAATCTCTTCAATTAAATGGCTCCAATTAAATTGTCACAAGTTAAGCTTATTATCCTTAAGCATCTTATCCTACCCGCAGTGGACTCAGAGGACAGTTATTAACTTTCTCTTTGGTTACGCATCCTTCTCCCTCTGGTTTCTCATCTGCAGACTAACCAGTCCCAAATCTTTTCAAAATGCATCGTGTTTCTTAGTTTTCTGGGCAATACTTCCATTGTCACATGAACTGTCTTTATTGTGTCTCTATCCTTCATAATTGTGGTACTCAAACTGGATATAGTACTCTAGCTGAAGCCTTGTCAAAAAATTAAAAAAAAAAAAAAAAAAAAAATAAAAATAAAAATAAAAATAAAAAAAAAAAAAAACAAAAAACAAAAACAACAAACCTGTTATAATTTGCTTAGGAGCAATCACACCTTGAATCTTAATCATTTTCATCTGATGGGTTTTATTTCCATCATCAGTAGAGAGCGACTGAAACATTGCAAACCTGCTTTAAACCCTTAGGAAACCAAATATTCTGAGTAAGTTTCATATCATATCTTCCATGTGAGATAGTTGTAATGCATTAAATACAGTCTGGATAATGTACACTATTGTACTTCTAATATTAACACTATGGCAGATGAGAAAGAGCATTTCACTAAGTTTCTTTTAAGACTTTGCTTCAAATTACCTATCAAGAGTACAGTCTTGGACACTGAAGTCATATTTAGATAAATTTAATTCTAAGTAGAGTTCCTAAGTTACTTCCCTCTCTGTTCAGTAATTTGAGTCAGAATATATATATGCAAGTTTCTAGCTATGGATTGTATCTGGCTGTATGTTAATGCTCCTCTAGAAATAGGTGATTTGGGCAGATCTTAAGAGATCTTAAGATTTCTTGAGATCCTAATCTTAAGATCTTAAGATTTCTTGAACTTAGGCCAATCTTGACAGTGTTGTATATACAAAAAAAAAAAACCCACCACATGGAAGTAAGTTGCAGCAAAGGCAAAATGTTGTATTCTCATGCTCTCAGAACAAAAGATTTCAATATTTTACTTTTAAAACAACCCTTTTTTTTTCTGTTACAGAATAACGCTGAAACTATATGAAATGTTTCAATGCAAAAATAAAATAAAGTTCTGTAACATCTCTTTAATGGTGATCCAGAATTATTTTTCTTAGAATCATAGAATTGTTTAGGTTGGAAAATACCTTTAAAATCATCAAGTCCAACCATTAACCTAGCACTGCTAAGGCCACCACTAAACCATGTCCCTAAGCACCACATCTACACATCTTTTAAATACCTCCAGGGATGGCAACCCAATCTCTTCCCTGCGCAGCCTGTTCCAATGCCTGTTCACAAATCTTTTGGTGAAGAATTTTTCCTAATATCCAATCTAAACCTCCCCTGGTGCAACTTGAGGCCATTTCCTTTTGTCCTGTCACTCATTACTTGGGAGAACAGACTAACACCCAACTCACCTCAACCTCCTTTCAGGTAGTTGTACAGGACGATAAGGTCTCCCCTCAGCTTCCTCTTCTCCAGGCTAAACAACCCCAGGTCCCTCATCCACTACTCATAGGTCTTGTGTTCTAGACCCTTCACCATCTCCGTTGCCCTTCTCTGGACACGCTCTAGCACCTCAATGTCTTTCTTGTAGTGAGAGTACCAGAACTGAACACAGTATTCAAGGTGAGGCCTCACCAGTGCCACGTACAGAGGGACAATCACCTCCATACTCCTGCTGGCCACACTATTCCTGATACAAGCCAGGATGCTGTTGGCCTTCTTGGCCACCTGGGCACACTGCTGGCTCATACTCAGCTGATTGTTGACCAATACCCCCAGGTCCTTTTCTGCTGGGCAGCTTTCCAGCCACTCTTCCCCAAGCCTGTAGCATTGCCTGGGGTTGTTGTGACCCAAGTGCAGGATCCAGCATTTGGCCTTGTTGCAGCTCATACAATTGGCCTCAGGCCATTGATCCAGCCTGTCCAGATTCCTCTGCAGGGCCTTCCTACCCTCAAGCAGATCAACCACCCAACTTGGTGTCATCTGGAAACTTACTGAGGGTGCACTTGATCCCCTCGTCCAGATCACTGATAAAGATACTAAACAGAACTGGCCCTATTACTGAGTGCTGAGGAACACCACTTGTGACCAGCCACCACTGGTTTTAAATCCATTCACCACAACTCTTTGGGCCCAGCCATCCAGCTAGTTTTTTACCCAGTGGAGAGTATGCCCATCCAAACCACAAGCAGCCAGTTTCTGCAGAAGCATGCTGTGGGAAATGATGTCAAAGGCTTTACTAAAGTCTGGGTAGACAACATCCACAGCCTTTCCCTCATCCACTAAGCAGGTCACCTTGTCATAGAAGGAGATCGGGTTAGCCAAGCAGAACCTGCCTTTCATAAACCCATGCTGAATGGGCCGGATCACCTGGCTGTCCAGGCTGAAGTTAAAATCTCAGCTGGCAAGTTAAAGTCTCCCAGAAGAACAAGGCCTAGCAATCATGTGACCTCTCCCAGCTACTTATAGAATATTTCATCTGCCTGTTTATCCTGGTTGGGTGGTCTATAACAGATTCCCACCATGATATCTGCCTTGTTGGCCTTGCCCCTGATTCTTAGCCATAAACACTCAACCCTATCATCACCATCATTAAGCTCTAGACAATCAAAACACTCCCTAACATACAGAG
>KL283683.1:19749-40354 GCA_000699545.1 Podiceps cristatus
GGCTGGAGGAATGGACCAACAGGGACCTCATGAAGTTCAATGAGGACAAATGCAAGCTCCTGTACCTTGTACAGACTAACCCCTGCAGCAGTATGGTCTGGGGACTGACTGGCTGGGGGGCAGGTCTGGAGGGCGGGGGCTGGGGGGGGTGGGGGAGCAGCTCTGCAGATCGGGATCTGGAGGTGATGGTGGACGGCAGGCTAAACAGGAGCCAGCAGTGTGCCCTGACAACAAGGCAGGCTAGCAGCATCCTGGGCTGTGCTAAGCAGAGTATAGCACGGGTATCACCGAAAGTGATTATTTACCTGGCACTTGTTAGACCATATCAGGAGCCCTGCAACCAATTCTGGCACCCTCCATGAAAAGAAAGAGGGTAGTTAATAAGTGAAGTAAGTTAATGGAGAGCCACTAGGATGGCCAGGGACTGGGACTGGGGTACTTGCCCTCTGAGGAGAGATTAAGGGATCAGGTCTTGCTCATCTTGGAGTCAAGATGGCTTTTAGGACACCTAGCATTTTCCCCCCAGTACCTGTGGGGAGGTTATAAAAATAAGAGAGTGGTAGTACGTCATGGGAGGATGAGAGACAATGGGCATAACTTAAAATAAGAGAGACTGAGAGTTGATTTAAGGAAAAATCTTTTCTTAATGAGCACAGTCAGGCAATAGGTTATCCAGGGAGGCTGTGCAGTCTCCATCTTTGGAGGTTTTCAAGATACACCAGGCTAAAACCTTGAGGAACCTGGTTTGATCTCACAGCTGATCCTGTTTTGAGCAGGAGGCTGGATTAGAGACCTCCTAGGGCCTTTCCAACCTCCAGGATTAAACATTTCCAAGACATTCCCATACTAAGCCTTGCATCATCTTCCAAGCAAGGCAGAAGGTATATCTAGTGTGTGACAGTGTGCCATACCAATATTTTTCAGAAAACCAAATGTGTATCAGCACTTTCAGAGGTGGTAGCAAACATGAATGCAACTCGAGACATTAGTAGATAAGCTGTTCTTTATCAATAAGATGTCCTGAATTCCTCTTATTGGGCTGTTATTCACTCATTCCCATTTTACCTGTCCCCATCTCTGCTGTGCTGGCACAGTTGTTTACTTCACCAAACAGCCACAGCAAACACAACCAGCTGAAAAGCAACACGCATGAGAGGGATAAAAAGGGCTTTAGTCAAATCTGATCAGATACATAGAACCATGGACTGGGTCACTAACCAAATAGTAGGAAACATCTACTCTGTTTCTACATCTATTTCTAGATCTTGCGTACAATGCATGTAAAAACAGCTGCTACTTATGAAAAGATTAAGGTAGGACAGGTTTAATGACTCAATTTGTCATTAATGACATGGCTTGACATGCTGTGAGAGAACAGAAAGACTAGCCCAACAGAGTTAATGTAAAGTTGTCAGACTAACAGCTGAAATTGTCACTTTCAAATATGACTCATGGACCAAACAATTTTAATTCCAAGAGGATTAGGAGATAAAACTGACTCACCCATCAAAAGGGTCTGCTTTGCAGGACGAGCTACGTGTTATCTTGAGATGAATTTGGGAGTACATTCTCAAATTCAATGTATTTACAAATAGCATTGAAAACACAGTGAGCAGAGAAGTATAAAGTTTGCTGATGCTAAGAAGTTATTCGATGTAATAGGGAGAGAAGCTGTTGGGGGAGTGTTCATATTAGCATTTTAGTTTTTATTGGGAAAGTGCTTCTTGAAGTAAATTTTATGATTCTTAATTACTGCACTTCATCTTATATTGTCAAAAACTCTTTGAATACACAACCTAGATTGCAGTTTGGGAGAAACTAAACTGGAAGATTAACTACTAAATATTTTTCAATCCATGCACCCAGGCTAGTCCCTAGTTACCTCACACTGCCCTCATGCCCCACCCTGAAATTCATATACTGTGGATGTTGGATTCTCAACATCAACTAGTTCACTCTACAATTGGGTCATTTTAAAATCTGTTTTTACTGAGCTGTACCAATTACTAATGTATACAGCAACAAAATGGAGCTGAAAATCAGTTTGGTTAAATATAGAACAATGCCCCTGGGGAAGGTGGGGAGCCACTCCAATATTATGTATAAAATGAGGGGCTCTCAGCAACACCTTGGGAACATGTTAGATCCATGGAAAAAACAGCTAAATTGATCTTGTACCTCGAAATGGGTAATCAAAGGCAAGGAATGCCTAAGTAGACTAGGAAGACAGATAAAATAAATCCCCAACATCCTGACATGGATGACATGGCAAAGATAGATAGGTGTTGACTCTTCACAGTCTTTTCCAGTATAAGAACTGTCAGCCAACAAATAGCACTTGTCAGATCCAGGTTCAAAACAAAAGATTCTGTACCCATCAGCAGTGCACTGGTGGGTGTCTTGTGGGTACAAGGTGTTTTTCCTTCTCTTGGTATCTGCTTGTGCTCACTGCTAGGACCAGACTGCTAACCTAGTTGGACCCACAAGCTGAAACAGAAAAGGTAAAAAAGACATGTGAAACTGAAGGAAACATGGACCTAAGAAAACTCAAAATCACTATATTTTAACCTTCATTTGCAAGATCTTCTGTTTCACAATTGAAATCAATCTCTGTTCACTCAGCAAGGTCAGTATCAAAGTAAGACTGCAGTAAGAATCTCAATGACTTATTCCATATTTGTCATCTTGAACACAGCATGTTTTGTTTAATGGTTTTTTGTAACTATATTCTTGGTTGTGAGTCAGAAAAACAAAAAGTAAATTCAAGGCAGTAAACCTTTTAGACCAATGTTTCCCAACATGTATTCAAAGTTCAAGAGGGACTGTTAATAGAGGCCTAAATCACTGTGTAGGAATGTCCTCACCTTCACGGGAATGCTTTTAGGATACCTTGGTTTGAAAATTACACTCTCTGAGGTTGAAAGGGAGATCTGTTTCTTTCCATTCTGGGTCCTTGAGTACAACCGTTGAGTAATAGCCAGCTTCAAGAACAGCTGTCAGACTATCAGACTGAACTCGGAGCTGGAGGTGATCAGAAAACAAGAAAAATCTGTGTAACTTAAAGAGAGACAGAATGACGCTTAAAGACACTTCCCCCTGAGCAAAGCACAGTCCCTTCCTGAGTGCTGTTCCAGGCGTGCTGGCGGGATTTGACTTGGGGGAGTGTCAGACAGGCAAGGTAAAGATAAAAGAATTAGTATAATTAGAAGATGCAGTTTGCGGGAAGCAAAGAATTGAGCTCTTTCGTTGCCTTCAGTTTGTGTTAGCTGAGAGCACCAGTTCTCTCCTTGTTTCAGTACTACATTGTTCTTTCTGCTGCTTCCTGCAATTTTGGATATATGCTTCCTGGCCTTGGAATTAACGTACCATCTGAGGCATGGCAGCTCTTAAAAGCGGAGCACTTCAGACTACTGCTGTAGCATACATAATTCTCTTGGTTCAAACCATTCTGATGGAAGACAATCAAACTTAATAGAGTTACCCCAGGGAGGAATTTGGCCCATTAAGTCTAGCAAGACCTTACGGTCTATCAAACATGGCCTTATAAACCCAAAAGATAAAAATCCACCTACATTTTATCTTCCCTTTTTAAGTCTCATAATATAGGTAGCTGTCATTTTCCAGCTGCCTATTCAGTTGATTTATATTACTGATATTGATGACTTTAGTGCTTTGTTCCTTTTGTGTGAGGAATTGGCCTGAAATGCTTATCATCTACTCACTGCTTTAACAACTTCAGTGCCATAAAGTACTTGCAAGGACTTTGCAGAGTCTGGCATTTCGTTTGCTTCCGACCCAGTGCCACAACTTGTGCTGCATTTTCTCAGTGGCTTGAAGAGCCTTGACACCTATTACATGGCCACCGTCAGAGGGGTTCAAAGGGGTCCTGAATGGAGAAGCCGGGACTCTGGTAGGTCGTGAACCAGAGGCATGGCAGAGTCAACTCCACTGCAGTGACCGCCAGAGTACTGACAAAGAGAAGCATAATTCTAGACAGACAACTGTATAACTGGAAACGGATGCTTATTTCTACCTGAAATGGAAGACAGAATAGGTAAAATGCCAGGTTCCAAGCAGTATTTTTGAAAATACACTGGTCACTTTTTATGAAGTGATTGTGAACTCTGTGGTCATATTGTTGCGTATAGACAATCTTCTTATTTATAACTCTCTCAAGTGCTTGTGGCATACCAAATCCAGAAAAAATTGTCATGCTATAACATGGAGGAGCTGCTTGCACACATCAAAACGGAAATTTAGAAGCCCTAGGATAAGGAGCATTTGTATGAGTGTCTGTGATGTTCAGAGAAGTATTGAGATGTCAGGTCCTATATATTGGCCCATTTCAACAGCGAGTGACTATCCAACCATCGCTGTTGAGAATTAGCTGGAGCTTGTTCTTTTACTCAGTCCTGCAATGACAGACTTCAGTGAGAACCTGCACTTATGTGAAAGCTAAAGGCTGAACTATGTGAAGGTAATTTATAACAGGAGGTTACCTGGAGTCTGACTGATGGTCTTCTTTCCTCCTCACATCTGCTCTGTAAATTCTAATGGTCAATAAATCAGTTAACTGCTAGATATGACTTGAAACTATACCATGTCCTCACACCAAGGACATTGGGGTAGCCTGCTTTCTCAGTGCTCAGAGAAATTTGCAGAGAAATATGTACCAAATAAAAGTTGCAAGGGGCCTTGAGCCCATTGTCACAGCTCAGCAAGGGCCAGGAGCTCCCGTGAGATGGGTCAGCCATGGCCAGGGTCTGCCTGAGGGGCATTTGGGGATGCTTCCCCACTGCTTTGAACAGGCTGAGAGCTGGCACCAACGCCCTGAGAGTGATGGTCTCAGGGCCTTGATAATAGTAACATTCTCATAATAGTATAATTTATTTGAGGAGGTATTTTGCTCCAGCTGACCCAAACATGGATATCATAGTAGCACAGAGATATCAGTCACATAAAAAGCTCTCCCTCTGCAGTGGGGCATAGAAACACAAAGATTATCTGAGCTAATGGCCTAACAATAAAGCTCATATTGCTCAGTTTTCTGCTGGAAGCTGGTGATAAGAAAAACATCTTACTATGTAAAAACAGTCTTTTTGTTAAGGTTAGTAATGACTTCAAATTGGTATCTGGCTATGTAGTTGTATGAATTTATGGCAAGAATGTGTGGTTCCATTATGAGAAATGAATATTGATGTCTGTAGTATATAGAGACAAATTGAGCTCTAATGATTTCCTAATAAAGTAATTTGTTCATAGATCACAAGGGGATACAAGCAAGAAATTTTTAATGGTAAGGCCAAGGTAATTATTTTTCAGCATCTAATTACGCCTATACAACTGATTTGGGCTACATTTGCTGAACTAAATGATGATATAGAATGTCCCACTGAGGTTCACATTCATCATTAAAAGCCAGTTCCTGGCCTTTGACAAGAGGACAAAACAGCTCCTGAGAGGTAATTTAATATAATTAGGAGGATATTATGTTTACTATCTGCACACGGCGCTTGCTTTAGATTAAATCCAACAACTGGAGAAGTAGAAGGACATTTTTCCCAAAATTAGCCTTGTCATCTCAGATCGAAATTTGCCTGCAGTTTATTCTCTGCCCGTCACTAAATTGCAGCTAATTAGAAGGAAGAAGCCCGTCACAGAAGTCACGGTAACAGTATATGCTTGATGTGGCTGGAGAGCCAAGGAGAGTTGTATAAGGTTTATAGAGGCACGCAGAGAAGGGTCAACCCTACTTCACCGGACGCTGTATGTAGGATATTACTGTATTTAAACAAGTGGGTTGGTGTTTTCAGTAAATAACACATTTCACAGAAAACTTAGAGAGTTTAAAATTTTCAGTGTTCAGTTTACAGGATAATGACCAACAGAATTTTTTCTCTAAGTCTGTTTATGCAAATGAATCCAACCCATGTTTCATGGTAAGAACAGCATGGTAAGAACAAGACTTGTTGTTGGTTGCTTTTTCTGCCTTGGCAATCCGCACACTCCCATGGAACTGTGGGTTTGGTTGTTGGTTGTTGGTTGTTGGTTTTCTTTTTTGTTTTTTGTTTTTTCCATGAAGGAGTTCCTACACCTTCCAAAGAGATGGGGAAGTTATTGTGCGCATGAGGGTTGGCGCAGTTTGAGCAATATTGAATCTATCCACTTTTTGCTCTCCAGTCTGGAATACTAGACTGACATATTCAGCTGCACTCTTCTTTACTGCAATACCTTGAGGGAAAAGGGCAGTGAAGGAGCCAGCAGGTCCGAATCGGAGTGGGACAGAATAAAACTCTTCTTCGGCGTGGAACTGTTCAAGACAAGATGAACAGAAGGAGACAGGAAATTCAAGATAGTTTAATGACACCTAGAAAAGGGGTTTTCAGTAAAAATTCATGCAGTTTTTCACAGCATCTTGAACACAGGAAGGTTTCTGAAAGCCAAGGCAGCAAGATTCCCACAGGCCAGGTAAGAACACTAAAAAGAAGATAAAAAGACTGAAGTCTGGTGGGAATCTATTTACATGAAAAGACTTTTTATTTCAGTAAATCATCCACTCTTTAGGGAACTATTTCTCAATAAATATCTCAAGGGCAGGTGTCAAGAGGATGGGGCCAGACTTTTCAGTGGTGCTCAGTGACAGGACAAGGGCAACGGGCACAAACTGGAACACAGGAAGTTCTGCCTGAACATGAGGAAAAACTTCTTTCCTGTGAGGGTGACCGAGCCCTGGCACAGGCTGCCCAGAGAGGTGTGGAGTCTCCTGCTCTGCAGATACTCAAACCCCGCCTGGACGCGTTCCTGTGCAACCTGCTCTGGGTGACCCTGCTATAGGAGGGGGTTGGACTAGATGGTCCCAAGAGGTCCCTTCCCGCCCCTGCCATTCTGTGATTCTGTGATTTCCCATAAAGCTCCCTGGTCCTGTTCTCTGAGCAGACCTTCTCTGAGCAGGAAACAGACCTGGACTCCTGCCATGAAAGGGAGCACTCGGGCTGGTCCTTTAGGGATGAGGTCCTGCTAGTGAAGGTCTGCAAGTCCCTGCTTCCCTTCTTCTGAGGAACCCCATTGCAGTTGCTGGCCAGGAGAAGAAAGAGGTGTTTTTCTTGTATAATTCAATCAGACCCTTTAGTGACCGGGTGGATAGTTTGGGCTTGTTCTGGCCTGTGTTCTTTTACCTTCCACAGTCTCTGCTGGAGGTTGATTCCCCGTCACCCCTGAATGCAGGCATAGAGCAGATCTTCCTCCTAGCACTGTGTAGGTCTTCCTCCCAGTGCCCGGCACCCATCTCTGTATCTTCTTCTGTTCTCACACACATCTGTTCATCTCTTCATCCCAGGCAGCACAATATATTCCCAGATAGCTCCTGTGCTGCTGCTTCTTCATGATGAAATTCAGCTCCAGCCCCAAGTCAGCATCGTTTTCCCCAATTATCTCTTTGAATATTATCTGAAGAGATGTGTTCAGCATGCATTAGAAATTTGCTTTGTAACTTACCTAGATTTTTAAAATGCTTTTTTCCATTACTCAGTTCAGCATCATAAGTGTGGTCTATCGACAATGAGGGACAATATGAGCTAGATATTAAAAGGAAACTTTTTTCTACTCTCTGTATCTGGTGCTGCAGTGCTGTATAGGACATTGTCACCTGTGACACATTTTATCCCTGTAATGCTATTAAGTACAGCATCAAAATACCTTATTTGCTTTGCTAGTAGCAGTCACATAAATTAAAGATGACCAGAAGCAGTTTACATTCATATCTAGCAGCTTTGAAAAAAGATCTAATTTTGATTACAAGTAGCATAACAATCTCCTTTGTGATATAACTCTATTTGATTTTTCTTCCTTCATTCTCCATTCTCAACTATTGTCAGGTACAAACACTAACAACCAGTTTCTGTTTTCCACCTAGATTCTCTCCAGAAAATCAGAACATGGAAAATTAATACAACTCCTGCTTTGTTTTCCTGCATTTTCATTGAAATTCTGGATCTGTTCTCTTAAAAGGGATATGGAATTGACTTCCCTTAATGTTAATATCTCTCTCCATCCAGGAGAACCTCTTTCAGTTTCCAGTGACAAACCTCCCACACCTTATCTGCAAAGTGTATCAGTCATGTGATGAGTCTGCTACAAGTTTTTAAGAAAGCTGACCGTCTTAGCAAGTGAGCTAAAAGAAACAAGTCTTTTTTTCACTCATATTAGTTAGATTGTCTGGCCAGGTCTTTTTGAAATTATTTTTTGCGTCCTGTTTTTCCATGAGTACCAAGAAGATACTTTCCTGTATCTCCAAATCCTCTGGTTAAACAGCTGTAAATCTATGACATATTACTGATATGAAAACTGTATAAATATATGAGGCATCTCAAAATTAAACAAACCAAGAATCTACAAAGAGTAATATACTTTAGTCATCATTTTAATGTTGTGTCAGAGACTGGAATATATCTCTTTGTGGGAAGATCAGGATGATTTAGTGGCACATGAGCTATCAGATTTCTTAAAATTTTGATTTATTTGCTACATAAAATAAGAATTTCCTATTTTAACTTTGAAAATGCTTTTACTGGCTATTTTTTTGTTCAGTACACCACAAACTCCCAATGCAAATGATGTTCAGTCTTTCATCTAGGACACATCCAAGCAATTGCTCCCACCCTGTCCTGCTCACAGAGAGGATGGTACCTGGGATGGCTTTTTTGTTTCATCAGATGGATTTAGTAGTAGACTCGAAGATGACTGTTCTATGTGATGGCAACTTCCAAAGGGTTGAAATTAATCTGTGCTGTGGCTAACTTAAATACAAGGCTGCTAGCAAAACACAAGCCTGTAGCCAGTCAATTAGTTCAACAGACAACAGACAACAGACAAAAGCTCTGGGCCAAATCTTCTTTCACCCCCCATCTTTCCAAACCTCACTCCTCCCCTCTGTTTGCAGGGGCAGCACTGGGCCAGCAGCCACCGCTTTCCCACCACAGCTGCAGACTGGCAGGGCTGACATGCATCATGGGCAGAAATCCACTGTTCTCCTTCTCTTGAGCCCTTTTCCCTGGCACTGACAAACCTCGGCAGTGAGGATACATTGGTGGCTCCCAGATGTATCTTTAAAGCAGACAAACCAAAAGGCTGAGGCACACTGCTCAGAGAACAACTGATGTAAATCGATGTGCCCTGATTTATAGCATCTGGGGATTTGGCTCAGGAAGGCAAGCAGTCTGATGGCATTGTAGAGGTGAAACTGCAGACAGACTGAGGCCCACCATGTTTATTATGTACAATTCTGGGATGCAAACACTGCTCTTCTCAGAGGGAAGCGTCCTGGTCAGCCAGGTGCAAGTACTTCATCAGCATCTGAGTGCTTACAGCCCCCTGCTTTAGCGCTGTAAATCAAAGGGATGCACACTAATGTTGAAGAACATCGCGTGTGTCAATTCATTAGTCAATGGAGTGGGAAAGATCAGCCTATCAGTCATGAAGATATATGAAGTCTGCCTCTTAATGATGTTAGCTCGTAGGCAGATTGTGATGGAACCTTTGTGGCCTGATGGCTGTGTTTAATATGTGTAATCCATACCCCAATAAATCTGTGGCTGGCAAGAGAGCACAGCCACTTTGTTCACTTTATGGAAGGAAGCACACCAAGTATTGTGGGCAGCATTAACATTCAACATTGATAGGCCAGAATATAGAGAAGGTCCTTATTGGATCCAAATTAAAAAATAATAATTACCCAGTGAAAACAGTCCGCGTCGTTCATGCGGCTTGTCAGGGCTGGGTAGACACTCATTGGATCCCATTATTGTTGCAGTCACGTCAGTGTCCATAGGAAATGGATGTTTCACGGACTTTGTGCAACATTAATCAGTCTGGAATTTGTCCCTGCTCAAGATGCAGCACCTCCAAGTGCAGGCGGGAACTGACTTGCATCAAAACCGGCATACTGACACATCGCTGAACAGAAGAATGAACCAACCAGCAAACAAAGAAAAAGCAAAGCATAAGAAGGATTTAAAATGCTGTTCGTTCTTGAAATGTATACTAGAGGAACAAAAAAAAAAAAAAAAGGCTCTTCAAAAGGAAAAGAGCTTGCAGCAAATCTGCTTATTTATAAATAAATAGTCTTTAAAACTTTAAAGACTGTGACAAGGGCCAGATCCTCAACTGAAGTGAATGGACTCTTCCAAAGTAAATGAAGCCATGTAAATGTATACCAACCAAAGACATGGCCCTACTTAGTGCTCCAATTTCTTTCTGCTATGGTTTGCCATGGTAATAAAGTGGGAAGTTCTGATTTACCTCTGCTTCATTCTGCTCCCACGTGAAAAAGTGGGAAGCTCACTCCGGTTTTCAGGCAGCATTAGTTTTCAGGCCCGGCTCTGATAAAGCAGTAGCAGGTGGCAGCAGTGTTCCCACCCACGCAAGCTCTCTTCAGTGACTGGAGAGGCAAACTAATTACACCAGAGCTAGGACAGCAGTAGCATGTGTAGGACTAAGACGGGATGCAGGAATGAATTGCAAGTGTTTTTTTAATCACTGTATCGTAAAGAGTGAACCCTGCTTCTGCTTTGCAAACGGCACTGAGATAGGCAGAATAGCTCGACCTCAGAATGAATGATCCATTGAGATCAATTGAGAAGACCAAAATATGCTTTAGAGAAGACCTTATGAATTGCTTGTAGTCTTGACATTTTGTTCATATTTATAAAAAAAAAAAAAAATGCTTCCTTACAGATGTGATTTTTTTTTTTTTTAAACAGAGATTAAAGCAATCAGGCCAACAGAAAGACTAATTTGGTGCACTACAGAGCACTGGCTTAATCCTGCCCCAGGATACACATTGATCCTGAAAGATTTTTTTGGTTGAACTGCTGAAAACGTTGAAATATTTCTGTGAATGTGGTAAGCAGCCACTGAACTTCATAGCGTAGAAAAAACTCCAGATAAAGGTATAGGGACTTAGCTGACAGCACTGAAACAAGCTTATCAGCTTCTGAAGGTATTAGCAGTGATTTTAAATACTGTCATCTGAGTGACATGGAACGCAGAGCTGTACTTTAAAATCTGGATAAGAAGTTCAGTAAGAAAACATCCTTACAGAACCTACGTCCTGAAATTTATCTTGTGTGACCTGTATGACTTTCAAATACTATAATTTTTCTTGTACATGTTTTTATATATCCATGACAAAGAAAAATGAAACCCCAAACTTCTCAAATGTTTAACAGTATGCTTAGAAAGCTAAATCTCATCTGGAAAAAATACCTGCTATTTATCAATATTTTCGCCTAGTAGTTGCAGTTTATGATGCTTATCCTTCATTTCCTGTTCTAAACTGCAGGACAGATAATGTTCATCCAGCATTTGACGTTTCCATTTTACAAGTATCTGCCTTTATTCAGATGACATTATTCCTTTAAACCACACATGTATCGGTGTGAGGAATTAAGCTTACAGCTAACTTTACATCTGCTTTATGTCAAAGCAGTCTTGTTAGTCATCCATTTGGAGGGAAGCACCGTCAGAAAAAAGGGTGGCCACCACTGGTTTTATGTGTGTTCTTCAGGGTGGGTTGATGAGAAGACTTCTTCTAATCAGTGTCTGGAGGACTTCATTCAGCTGACATTGATGTGGAGCTGAAGAGGGAGGCTTCATCCTGGCAAAAGAGTGAGGTACATACAAAGCAGACTCCCTTAGCTACCATTTTGAGAAGAAAAAGGCAGAAAGCTTAGACAAAATAAATCCTCCTTCCTCTGCCACAGAGAAGACATTTGGTTTCTGTGAAGAAACCAAGACACTCATTTACTTAGATGTATTTATCATTTATTAGATCTTTAAGGTACCAGTATAGTTTGAAGCAGAAAAAAAATGTTTGAGACTTCTCTACAAAATCCCTGCTGGTTTATACTGTAAGTACACAGCTATTTTGAGTCAGAGTGAAAAACAATCTAGCCCAGTATGCTGTTTTGAGAACAATATTGGATACTCAGGGAAGAGTTTTAGAGCATACAGTGATGCTTATTACGCCAGTCTCCAGTGATCTGCAGCTCGGAGACTGCATCAACCACTGTTTTCTGCTTGTTTTTAACACGCATTGCGAAACTGTTTTTTGCCTCCTGACTTTATATCTGGTGATAGGCATGGCAGTGCTGTTTGGCATCCAGACTACATCACAGCAACAAGTTCCATAGTTCGATGTATTTTGTTTCTTCTGAACCTGATGTGGGGTTGTTTCATTAGGTGCCTCTGTTATGCTTCTACACTCATCTGTTCCTGAGGACCCCAGAGAAACATATACATGAAGCTTTTTTGCAAAGGTGGTGAATGAACTCACAGAAAGTCTGAGGTGCAGAAGGTTTGACCGCAGAGAAGCTGAATCAAGGGGTCTTATGGGGTAGGGTATTCCCACAAAATAAGGCTTCAGACTGAAGACCAAGGAGCCTTCACAGAATAAAGGAGAGCCAAAATCACATAAATTCAGTGTCTGCACCAAACACTCAAATGCCGTGAATGCTTGGGAGGGGGGTGTTTGACCAGGACTATGACAAATGGTGATAGCACTTTGGAAGTCTTCCAAAGGAAATGCAAATACAGGATTAATATATACTTATTTAAGATGTACTCCCCATTCAGGTTTTGGGCAAACCTCTTTTTGCTGCAGGTGCATGGTTGGTGATCAGAAAGTTAATGCAGCAAAGCACCTCTTATTATCTTTGGCTCTCTTATTGTAACTGGCTGTCATTCAGAGAATAGGAAGCTCAACACTGCGTGGAGAATTGTCCTCTCCACCTGTCAGTGATTAATTTCACACATTCAGCCATCAGGGACTCTGTAGGAGATTCTGGTTATTTTTCTTTCCTGTCTCAAAGCAGGATTTACTGTCTGTACTTTGTATTCAGTTCTAAATGAATTTTCATAGTTTGGGGAAAAAAGCCTCATTATTTTTTGACTGTTTTAATAACGTTTTGGAATTAAAAATATTTGCATTTGTTGCATTTGAACCAAACAATTTATGGATTTAATTTTTTAAATGTATTATTAATCATATTAGCACAAATAATCCTCAAGCAAATTAAAGACTCTTTTTTCCTTTTTTTTTTTTTCTATTTATGAAAAATAATTAATGATTTTTTTTTTCCTTCTCTCCTCAGTGCTCCAAATGCAGATTCCTTGTTATTTGACTGGCCAAGCAAAGCCACATCTAAGGCTCAAATTGATGATATTCCTCCTTTTGCCCACAGTATAAGGCACGCAGAACACTTCCTCTGACAAATCTCAGATGTCCCAGGCATCGAGGCAAATAACTGTTGACCTCCGTACAACTCCAATCCTCAGGAAATCCTGGTTCTGAGAAACCAGGAGTCCCACAAACCATTCTGTGCTGCAGGTAAACAAAACTTTCTGCTACTTCCAGCCCCTCATAAAGTTGCCTTTGTTGAGCAGAGGCTTTACCTTCATTTGTTTTCTGAGAGATTGTGGCTCTAACAGGATTTGTAGAAGAGTAAGGTAATGGGCAATAAGGGTATGTGGTAATGAGACAAAAGCGGCTGAGATCCAGATGAAAGGGACAATGTTACCGGTGAGAAAGTATCTGGAGAGGCTCAGCAAGAGGTAACTCATATGCTAATTGAGAGCTGAGCAGAAGGAGGGGAGACTAGGAATTCAGGTGGGGAAACTGGTGGGAAAACTAAATGGTGTATCAGGAAGAAGAAACGGAGGTGATAAGGCATGAAGGACTCAGTATATTGGAAGTGACTTTATTGGTAGAGTGGCAGGGACTTGAATGAATGAGGTGGGGCGTGAGGAGGGGACAAAGGGTAGAAAAGGGCAGAAACGGGTATAAGAATGAGGGATAGTCCATCTTTGGAGGAGTAGGGAAGAGAAGCAAGGAAACAAACACCGAGGAAAGGGTAGTAGAAGATGTGGAAATTCAGAGAGGCTGGCATTTTACCCAGAGCTCAAGTTTGATCGGAAAGCTTTGGCAACATAAAAGCGAAATGCCCATGAATGTTTAAGGATCAGTGCCCTAACAGAAAAAGCTCAAGGCAATGTCTGCCACAGACATTACTCTAGAGACTGGGGTCTCTAGATTGATATCTTAAACATCTATTTATAATGTATGGAAAAAGCAGCATGTTATCATAGGGGACTTCCACTTGAGTCTCATGTACTGCTACTCTCACGCTACCAATAATAAAATGTCCTTGGAATTTTTAAATGTTATAGGTGACAGTTTCTTAAATCAAGAAGTGCTGTGTCCAGCTCAGGGGACTTCTGCATTAGACTTTATCTTGAAGTTGAAATATAAAAAGGAATTGATTGGTAGACCAAGTTATGTGGTAATTTCAGAGCAAGGTGATCTCTAACTTGTTAACATTTGTTACAGAGAAGAATAAAGGTCATGTTGGTAATAACCAAATTTGAACTTTCATCTTTAAAAAAAAAAAAAAAAAAAAATAAAATTTTTTGACAACAAAGGAAATAAGGAAAAGATGAAAGTTAAATCAAAACTCACAAAATGTTCAGAAAATTAAATTAAATTTTATGTTCCCAGATTATTAACTGGGAACATTTGAGTACATTCTACCACATATAGAAAAAACACAGTCCTATAAATAAGGAATGAGAGTATGCCACTTAGAGGGAGAAAAGAGAATAAAACAGTACAGCACTGCAAATTTCTCTATTTATGTAATGTTATGGACACATCAGAAATGGGGTAATATAGAAAATTGATAAGGAAAGTCAAATGACAAAATTGTAGCAACAGAATGAATAAGAAATTACTGTACATAATTCATGATCTTTGTAACAATGGCATGATCTTATTACTAGAAGAATTTTGTAAAATTTGTACAGTGTAAAAAAGACTAAAAATAATTAGATTTCTCTGCATTTGGGGAAACATTCAGGCGATGCATTCACATATGAACAGGAAATACTTTCTATTCTAAGAGCAACTAATGTTCAACAGCAGATAGAAATAATGAATTGGCAGGACTAAGTATCTAGTATGTGAGAGCATAAAAAGACATGGCCAAGAAATCCTCCGAGACTCTAGAGCTGAATTGTCAATATTTTTCCATGTGGAAAGCTCTGGAAATGTATGTGTAAGTTTTAGGAAATACTGTATGAAACAATTTGCCCATTAAATTTTGCACTTTGTAACTTCTCCTCCAACAGTTAACTGTATGACACAGTATTGCTCAGGTTTTTATCTGTTCCCTGCTTCCAGTAAGAATCTCTGAAAAGAAATCAAGGGAAAACACTGAAGTTGTCTGTGAATGTAATAGGAATGTCTATGCTAATGAAATGCCTGAGCAAGAAACTTATTTTTCCCCATGAGACTGGTAAATAAATACTTGTCTGGCTGGAGAGCAGTTCTGATGACCTGATGGTTTGTCGAGGTCACCCAGGAACGGGGACATCCTGAAGGGAGTTTTCCATTGGTTCCAGTGGCCATTTCCATTGATCACAGAGTTTGGCAATTCTGCATGAGCCAGAAAACAAATCACGTACGGGTCAAAGGAGAGACTCGATTTCTAAGCATATATTCACCAATGCTTTCAAAAGTATTCAGGTGAAAAGGAAATTAAGTGAGGGAATAATATCAAGGTCCTTGTAGATTTCTGCAATCCAGAAAAAAAATTGTCTAAGCATTAGAAACCCCATTGAGAAACATAAGGTTCTTTGTTTCTGTCCACAGGAACAGGGCTCTCAGCATGTTAATCTTTCTAATACTGGAAGGTGTGGGGATCCTGGTGCTTAAACTGCAGTACAAGTGATATGAGAGAGTGAATGGGGATACTTTTGTTATTTGGCACTGTGCTAGAAATCTGTTTCTGTGTCCAGTCAGTTGTGGTTTCCACAGTTAAAGAAGGATTTGGAAAAAATAGGAGAATGTTCTGAGGATTATTAAAGCACTGGAAAGCATGACTCATAGGTTAGAGTCCACAGCTGATTGATTTTAAGAAAAGACCAATGTGGGAATTGTTCTGCTTGGAGGACAGAACCATAGAATCATAGAATAATCTGGTCTGGCAGGGACCTCTAAAGCCCATCTAGTCGAACCCCCCTGCCATGAGCAGGGCCATCTGCAACCAGATCACGTTGCCCAGAGCCACATCCAACCTGGGCTTGAATGTATCCAGGGATGGGGCTTCTACCACTTCTCTGGGCAACCTGTGCCAGTGCTTCACCACCTGCGTTGTAAAGAATTTCTTCCTTATGTCTAGTCTATATCTCCCCTCTTTCAGTTTAAAACTGTTTCCCCTTGTCCTGTCACTACAGGTCCTGCTAAAAAGTTTCTCCCCATCTTTCTTATAAGCCCCCTTTAAGTACTGAAAGGCCGCAATCAGGTCTCCCCGCAGCCTTCTCTTCTCCAGGCTGAACACCCCCACCTCTCCCAGCCTGTCCGCACAGCAGAGCAGCTCCAGCCCTCGGATCATTCTTGTGTCCCTCCTCTGGCCCCGCTCCAACAGCTCCATGTCTCTCCTGTGCTGAGGCCCCAGAGCAGATGCAGCACTGCAGGTGGGGTCTCACCAGAGCGGAGCAGAGGGGCAGAATCCCCCCACACCTCGACCTGCTGGCCACGCTTCTCTTGATGCAGCCCAGGGTACGGTTGGCCTTCTGGGCTGCCAGCGCACATGGCTGGCTCATGTCCAGCTTTTCACTCACCAGTTTCCCCAAGCCCTTCTCATCAGGGCTGCTCTCCATCCCTTCATCCCCCAGCCTGTATTGATACCAGGGGTTGCTTCGACCCGGGTACAGGACGTTGCATTTGTCCTTGTTGAACCTCATGAGGCTCACCCAGGCCCACCTCTCGAGCCTGTCTAGGTCCTTCTGAATGGCATCCCATCCCTCAGGCATGTCCACTGCACAGAAGTCTCTTCGCTCTCCAGAAAAAGCATAAGAAGGTCCAGTGGACGAAAGCTGGAAGTAAAAACACTCTAAGTTACAGTGAATCAATTTACTAATGTTTACTTGTGGATTCTAAATCAACAAAAAGATTAAAAACTAAACCTGTATCTTCTTCTAAAGGATCTGCTCTGAAATACAAGCATATTCCATGGTCCTTTGATGTTCCAGAGGTCATACTAGGTGCACATGATGGTTCGTTTTATCTTGCAGTTGGTGAAAGCAAGTTCTTAGAAATGGGAGTGCTGTGACAGAAGAAGCAAAAGAGGAAGACGTCACCCACCTCTCCTTTCCAGTGGATGGATTTTATTTAGCTAAAGGGGTTGGTTGGAAGAATAGAAAAGATGGGGTTTGCAGGTTACATTATTTGAAGAAGGCAGAAAAGGGTAGGAGGTAAGCATAGGGAGAAGTAACACTAACTTTTTGTGCTCGTGTGATTGATAGAATTGTGAAGTGCTTGACCGGATACAGAAAAGGAAATCTTGATGAATCCAATGTTTGTTATTGAACCCTAAAAAGTAAAAAGGAGAGATAATATTCTGACAGCTCTGGACGGGATGCCAAGCAGAGGGCTGAAGGCTGAAAGCTCAGGGAGAGAGGTTTGTTTTGCAGGCCAGGCGTGGTATTTAAATGGATGTAAGTAGAGCTGACTGACCACCTGAAAGTAACAGGAGAAGGAGACAGTGTCCTGCGAGTCAAGCAGAGCCAGCAGAGCTGAACACTTGTCTGGAGCACTGGGAACAAGACTAGAGGGGGTCCTCAGAGAAGAGGGACTTTGGACACAAAGGCACCGTGACTCTACGCCAGATTAGAGGTTCTAAGAAAGACGTGGGAGATAATGGCAGGAAGAAAGATGGGTATACAGTTTGAAAAGGTTATTTTTAGGGCAAGTAATGCAAAACCTTGTCTGAGGCTGATGGGAAACTGTTAGAGAGGAGTCAAGAACAAGTGAAAGTGAGGAAATATGTCAAGGAGCTGGGGAAATCGGCTCTCTGAGGGAACAACGATGTATTTCTCCTAGGTGGAGATTAATGAGGACTTTGGGTTAGAGTTTGAAACTATTACAAGTGACTGAGAAACAACAGAAGTAAGAGTTTGAGAGGGAGGAAAGAAGATTTGTGTCTCAGTCAGGCAAGCTGCTAGCACATTTTGACAAATGACACCTGCTCTGAACAAGAATGTTCTAGGGGGATTACATTTCAGCCCAATCCATTTTTTCTTAAATACATAATTTATTCCTATAAAGAGGACACACTGATCTGATTTAATTAGGTTAATTAGAGGTCTGTGTCAAATACAGGAGTGAAGCATGTGAAGGTGAGTAGAAGGTGTAGTCATGGAAAGATATGGGGAAAAGTCCTTGTAGGGAGCATGAGTTTTCCCTCAGAATAAAGTGACAAGAATCCAGGCAGTACAAAATCTGAAAATCTGGATGCTACAGAAATCTTGCATGGCTGGGCACTAAGGTGCTCAGTATTGAAGGCTGAGGTAGACTGAACCATGGAAAAATAACAAGTTTTCTTCAATGTAAGACTGAGAGAGGATGGACTTTCAGACAGGTGCATTTCTTTGTATTATTCCAAGGTATTTTGGAATATTTTTTTTCAACATCTTTTGGAGCTATGGACAGAAGAGTAAGGGAAGGGAAATGATGATGGTATAGAAACAGGAAAGAAGAGCTAAAAAGAAAAGGGATTCAGGGGCACTGGCCATATGAGAGAGAGGATCGAGCTGTAAAACAAGGTGAAATTAAATGAAGGAAGTCTAAGAATGCAGACCAAGAGATTGAAAGCCATGAGGAGACAACAAAACAGAAATTACTGGATTATCTGTGGAGTCAGAAGGGTCACGCCAATGCTAGGGGAACAAGAAGACTGAAGGAGAGCTGGCAAGAAGGCAGCAAAGCGGGATTTCTTATACTCAGTGGCTCCAAGCAGAGGATCTGTCCTTCTTTTGAGAAGGGAGAGGGAGATGGTGGAACAAGCTGAGTGTCTCAAGTACATGACAGGAGTGATTTAAGTCAAGTTTCTGTCACCACTGAAAATAACAATTGAGCTAAATCCAAGACACTGACCTCTGCAAAGGTATTTACTGCATCCTGATGAAGACTGATAATGTAGCCATAAATATAGCAAGTAGCTGGAAATTCACAGTTGAGAAATACCAAGAGCCCTTGAGGCTTTTCCTCCCCTCACAGCGGGTAACATATTTCAGTGAAATGTGAGAACAAAAAGATGATAGCCCAGAAAGATTTATCTTCTTACTAGGGCTCTGGGTTGCATATTGAGCTTGGATTCACTTCAGCCAATGTTTTTGTGATCTAGTGTTGCTTTATCAAGGAGCCTCAAATAGAAAGCAGCTTTACTAAGGAGATTCAAATAGAAAATTATGCAATTGATGTATTTGACTTTAAAAGGCAATGAAATGGTTAAGTTGATTATAAAAAATGTTAGTTTGTGGCTGTCCTGAAGAATGAAGAGACAGGAAAATCTTTATCATTTTCATTACATAATTTCCAAACTAAAACAGTGGCGTTGACAGCCGGCATGAACACTTTACTGTTGTGAGAAAAGCAACATTTTGTCACATTTAATAAACAGGGAAGTTCAGAAGCTCAGTTACCATGAAGTCCTGAGAGGGACTGAAAAAAGGAGGTGGGTTTGGAGCACAAGACATTTCACTCAAGAAAAATACTGTTTGTGCCCAAAACATTGAAGCTGGAATAAAACGTAACTGTGAAATGCTGCTGGTCCCTCCCTTTTGTTTCTTAGAAGACTTGAATAAGCAGCCACAGAAATGTGCCCCAGATCCTATTGCACCACAACCCCTTTTTACTTGCTTCCCCAGAGCATTTAAGCACTTGGACTTTCCTCGAGAAAATGGTCATCTGAAACAGACCCTTAGCATTACAAAACAAACGTTGGCAAAAGTATGTTTTGATTTATATTCTTGTGCTGAAAGGTCTTAATGGCTGTGGTCATTTGGTGGGACTTTGACCTGCAGATAATCGAGAGGCTCGAAGCAGAGGGGTGTGCTAATCACTCAGGCTGGTGTACCACACAGACGGGTCTGCTAGTAACTCGGGCTGGATGGAAGGATGAACTAAGTTTTCAGTAGTTTGATAACTGGAAATAATAGAAGATTGTGTCTAATAGTTTACATGGCAAAGGAGCTGAATCATCTAAGCTGTTGGTAAACAGGAAGGCTAAAAGATTTATTATTGGGCAGACTGTGCATAAGGTGATGGGCAGGACAAAAGAAGCTGCAACACCTTCCAGAGAACCAACATAGCCCTAAGGTGAAGAAATATGGAATAGAGGAATGACTGGACAGGCTTTGAAGTTAAGCTCACACGCAGTTTTCCTCTGAACAACAGAGCCTGGAGTGAGGGGAAGCATCAGGCACTGCGGGGGGGGAGGGGCACGCAGGGCCTGGAGGGTGGGAGCGCAGTGGGGAGGGGGAGGTGGGACCCCACCTTTTGCATCCCCATCAGTGCTACAGCACTCTGGAGATCATGCGGAGCGATTGGCACAAACACATTACTGATGGCTCTGTGGATTTCTCAGCTCATCCTAAGTTGCTGGTATTGCTATCGAATAAAGAGTTGAAGCTATTCAATGCCAAAATAGTAAATGTTTATTTAGCTGTTACATATGTCGATTAATTACTTTGTGAATCACGCATTTGGGTA
>KL283684.1:415-55386 GCA_000699545.1 Podiceps cristatus
TTCGGAGCCGAGGCCGCCGCCGCCTCTGTCACGTTCCTGCTCTGCCGAGGTCTGCACCCCCCTTCGCCCAGAGCAGCCCTTTGTCTGCGGGCAGACGGAAACCCTTTCGTTCATAAATGGCTACACCGCACCGCCTGAGCGGGGCTGGGCGCCCATGGACGTGTTCGGTCTAGTTTTCAAGCCCTCAGACAGCAAAGGTCTTTCCAGAGAATACCATAAGGAAACGGTGATTTTAAATAGGGGTTTTCCATATGGACTTTCCATATGGAACCCTCTTACAAGGCTTTGCTGTCCGGCTCCACTTCACTGCTGCAGTCTGTTAACGGGGAAAGCACACTTGGCTGGTGTGACCAGCTGCCCACGCAGGCACTTTTCTGTCCTTCGAAGCTTGTCGCGAGGCTAGATTGTCAAAGTTAGGCATCCGTCAAAAATACATCTGAAGAGGCTCACGGAGAAGAGAGTTGTCAGAAGGCTTTATATTTTCAGGTATGCACTCCCGAAACTAGGTAAACATGGGCTCATTCTTTTTTAAAAACAATATGTAAATATACTGCTATTTTAAACCTGACCTCACGCAGAGTTTCAGTGTTGCTATTACAGATGACTGTTGAGTATCCCTCAGGTCCTGCTTGTCTTCTGTGTTGTGGTAAACGGGTGGGAGTTTACTAGACACCCGTGTTGTTTGACTGATCCTGGAGACTGCAGTGTTCTGTAGGCATAATGTTATTTGAAAGTACAAGAAGATGACAGAATGGAAATAACTGAAATTACCGATTTCGTTAATTACCGCTGCAAGGTAGATCTCAAACCGACAACCTTGCATCACCCACTGGTTGATCTTCGCAGAGCAACCAGACTCTGAATGTTGTCCTTCAGGCTTCCCAGGTACCTGTGGTTTTCTGCACAAGAGCTACCTGTCACTATGTGAGGAGCAATCTACAGTACCTTATAGGAGATTGTACACAGAAGGCTTTTACTTCAAGTGCCAGTTTCCTCTGTTTACCAGAGTTCCTTCACTTCCAGAAAGACTTTTTTTTTTTTTTAATTTTATTTTATTTTCATATTGAGAGAAGGAAAGAAGAATAGGTTTCTTAAACTCTAGTAGTAACAACTGGGATATTCACAGTCACCTCTGTATAAGAAGTCTACCACGACAGGAAAAACGATGTTTTTGCAGTGATGTTGTGTATAACTTCCTGACTCCTCTATCAGAATAAGCTATTCCAAGATTAGACGTTCCTTCATAACTCAGACCTATTTTCATGCTGACAGATGTGGTAGTTCCTACTTGATGTTAGGTTTCCAGACCTACAGAGGAATTCCCGGTTTGTTTGTGAATAAAGCAGGCCATAAAACATTTAGCAAATGGCTGTGTTTTAAGACACAATTCATTTCAGCCTAGGGATTCTCCTTGGGTATTTGCAGACCTCCTAGCATCTGAAAGCAGTTAAGTGTATATAAGTAGATGACACAGCTTTGAATTTTATTAAAATGTTATGATAGGATGATTATTTTAGAGACATACAGACAGACTTTAAAAATGTTTTGCTAAACTTTGGGTAAATACTGTTCTTAAGTTGGTACAGTCGGGGGAAAGGAAGTGGCTAGCAATAGCTGATGAAAAAAGAAGCGTTTTCCAGAACAGCATTAGCTCCAGCCTCTAGTGGTTTCTGGGTTTTTTCTCCCTCCGCTGCCCTCCCCCCCTCCTTTTTTTTTTTTCTTAAAAAAAAAAAGCATATGTGTGGGCTGGAGGAGAAAAAACAATAGAAAAAAAGAGAGAGGAGCTCTCTTTGAGAATATGATGCTGAAGTGAAGAAGTAATGTAAATGAGACCAAAAGAGAAGGCGAAAAAAAAAAGCAATCCTTCAACAGTGGATATTTTTGTTCTCTTATCCTCTCGAGCCAAAACGGAATGTGTATGTGGAATAAGAAAAATGGCCTGTTATTTCGCCTGAAAATTCAAGAGCTTTAATTGCCAAACAATAGTCGTTTGCCTTGACACAGAGCTTTTTGTCAAATGCCACAGCTCAGCCTTCGCGATGGCACCATTCCAACACGATCCCATGTGAAGCTGCTTTCTTTATCCTCGTTTTAATTGTTGCAAGTGATTTCTAACAGATATTGAACGACACAACCAAAAGCATAAAGAATTTTTAATAGCCTGAAATAAACCATCCTACAATATTTTAATAATTTTGATTTATATTTTTCCCCCCCTTTAAAATCCTCATTTTGAACTTTTATTCTAAATTATATTCCATAACCCTTTGTCACTGGTCCTGTCCAAATGCATCTTGTTGCTGTGGGCTATGAAATAAGGGGTTCTAGAAGAGGTGGTGGCTACAGCAGAATTAACTTTTGGCTTGGGGGAGGCTAACCTCGGCCTCAGGCTCTGCTGGCCACGCTGCGGCGTGAGCATCATCACGCTGACCGAGGGCTCGATCAAGGTAAAAAGGACACCGCTACTGTCTTTCCGTTATCGTGGGGCACCTACGACGAGTATTCAAGCTGCTTGGAAGGTCTGCATAACTTACTTTGCTGCTTTAGAGGCTGAAATACTCTCTTGATTTATGATAGGTTTAGGAGAGACGGCGCATTTGTAAACCTGCTTCGTACCAACGCACCAGAGCAACTCTACCATGTAGTAATCTTCCTATATTTATTGCTACTGTTCCCTTTATTTTGCATTGTAGCAGCATTTTGATTTTGTCCATGCTTAGACTTTTGGGCTGTGTGTCTTTGAATGCTGAAGAACTGTATTTATTTATGTAGTGGTTTAGTATCAGATAAATACTAATTCTTTGGTATTATAATGTACTAAATTTTGAACCCAGAAGCATACAATTTATATGATGTTTGGGAAATGAACTGCTATAGATTGTTTTTTCCTGCCGTTTTGGGATCCCAGTTGCTAAATTACTTCCTTTCAGAAAATCCCATTAGAAAACACTCTGTACAGACCGTATCTAGCACAGCATCAACCAACTTTAAATTTATATAGCATCCTTTCAGACATTAAAGCAGACTCAGTAATTTTTATACCCATTCATGAAAGCAGAAGGCATTCCTTATTGGAAAAGACACTCAATGCAATCACAGCTATAAGTGAATATAATAAGATTTAATTTTATCTACTATCTGAAAAATCTTTCTTCTGGTAACAAAGATGCTTGTTATAGTCCACTTGTTTTTTTCTTTGAATAGCAATAGTTTAATTTATCAATGGTATCATCTGGAAAAGTGCCTTAAAATAACTTTTTTCTTTTTGACATCAGTATATAGTCACTGTTAGCAGCGAGCGTTGGCTGAGCTCCTGGATGGTAGCAAATGGATCCCAGAAACGTTACTGTACAAGAAGTAGGGGCGTCACTTTGGTTGGTGCCGCAGAGGAATGGGAACGCAGGAGGGGAATTGCAGGGAGCTGCATTAAGTGCGCGGGCTCCGCTGCCCGCTCCAGCTGAGAGCAGCAGGCCCTGTTCTGCAGCGGTAGCCGATCATTTTTCCCGGCCACATGGCCTTATTTTTCTCTGGCAGGCACAAAGGGTCATATGCGCAGGGCTCCCCCGCTTGCTTGCAACTGCACCAGCCTAACCAGTAATAACGCATATGGAAAGTAATCCACCTATGCAGTGCTGGAATTCTATATTGGTTTATTTCTGACTCTTCCAAGACCCCTTGACTATATAGCTTCTGTCTAATGACACCACGAAGTGCTCTAGGCGTTTTTCTAAAGAGAGGCTAATTTTGTCACAAACATACTGACAATAAAGCAGCCCTGAAACAAAGCAGCATTATTTTGTACCTAAAATGGGGAACAAATTAGGAGGACTTTGACTTGAGGACTCAATGTCATGCAAAACATACACATTTTTCCCCCAGTATTTCAGAACAGTAACCTGTTAGAACTATACAGTAACATATTTTAAATCAATGCTATTAAATTCATTTTAAACTGTAGATTTCAATGTCTAGGATGCAGAAAGAGAAATAAGTTAGATCATTCTATATATGAGATTTAGGCCAGGCAATCTTTCATGAGCACTCCTTGTCTGGGAAGATAACAGTATAAATTATCAAGGTCTTTCAGTTGATTATCTGGTTGGGTTCCTTTTTTACTTGAAAACCCCATGCACCAAAGCTGAAGTTATTCAGATAAATATCTACATTAAATATGGTATCTTTATAAAGGGAAATATTTGGGCTTTCTTAATCTGAGATGCTTCATATTTTATACAAAATATTCAGTCTATCAGTAATTCCTCTGCCTTACTGCATCATCTATTGTATCCCCTGAGCCAGTTCAGCAGTCAGAATAAACACCACCACCTTCCACACAAAATAAAGGCAAAGCTGTAGGGAGGTACAGTACAGAGATGATCATCCGTGCTGGCAGATTAGCAAACAGTTAGTACGAAACTGCTGTTTATTTCTTTGTACAATAGAATGGATCAGAGACAAAGAAACTCCTCATGTGTTCGTTGTCTGTACCATGCTAGCTCATTTTTGGTGATATCTATCTACTCCACTCTAGTTTGTTGGGGGTTTTGGTTGTTTTTTGGGTTTTTTTGTTTTTTTTTTTTACAGTTAGCTACAGGCTTGTCTATAATTTTCCAAAAAACATCTCCCTCCCTTTGAGTGCAAACTCCAGACAGTTAGTTCATAAAATAAGTTCCGTTTGTTTCTCTTGTTTCTGGTACTACATGTTGTTGCGTATACATCATCAAAATGGTTTTAAGCGCAACATTTTCTGTATTTGTAAACTATTCCTCCCATGAAATGACATGGAAATAATAATAAAATCACATTATGACTCTGATTTTATTAGTAATACTTTACTGTCAAGGGCTGAAAAATTCTTGCCGTGTTGAAACGGTGTAAGATGGGGCCAAAGGAAGGCAGGGTGTACACTGTTCCCTCGTCAAGAGGGAACCCTCCTGCGTACCGCAGAATATCAACAGGAAACCAGAAAAAAAAAATACCGTACCTCAACTGAGTAGTTGAAAATACCGTGTTTAGATTTTCGAGGAAATCTCATTCTGTAGCGCATAAAAACAGCGGCTGATTTTGAGAAACATATAAAGCACGCTGTTGAGACTTTACTCTTATCATTATAAAACTAATGGATAAAGATGAATTGATTTGCAAAATCAGGATCAACTGTCACTGCACTACCTTCCTAATGGTCTCATGAGCTCCTCTTTAATTTTTGACTTGTAACAATTGTTTTATCTTTGTTAAGAAAAAGTGTTGCTAATAAGAATCTTGCAATGTCTCACATCTGTCAGTAAAATGGAACTCCGAATCAAATTAATTCAAAGCAGGATTTTACATTAGAAATGCAATCACAGGACAGCTGAACAACAAGACGCTTTAGAATTCACTTGAATTTGTTCCCGCTTCTCAAGAGCAAAGAAAATTTGTTCCTGCTTCTCCTTTCTTACTCCTGTTTTTAGAACTAGAATGACAAAGACTGGATCTGGCAGCTTGTGCCCCATTTAAATTAAGGACTATCAAGTTCAGAAGTATTTACTAGAAGGAATTAAAATGGTTTATGTACTTTTTTTCCATGTTTTATTCTCTTTAATTTAAATTTCAAGAATGTTGGTTACCAGTTCTTTGTGCTAGACAAGCAAAAATTTGTAGCATTTTAAAAAACAAATCATATCTATGACAGGATAAGGACAGAGGGAAAAAGTTTTTAAAATCGACTGTTTCTGCAACACAAGCATCTTAGAAACCGTGTACAGGCTGGGTTAAAGCTACTGAAGTATACTCAAAACATGAGGATCTTCATTACAAATGCAGACTGGTTGATAAAATTTGGCCACATATAGAGGGTGAAAAAACCAGCTTCACCTGTGATTGCTTTGCGTATGTCTGCGTGGGGCACGCATCTACTGTTCGGGTCTCTCGGTGCCGAGCCTGCTGCTTGATAGCTGCGGCTGGTACAGGCTGGCGGTAGGGCTGGGGACGGAAGCCCTGGGCTAAAGACAAGCAGCCTGCCCTGAATCCCAGGACATGCGAGGCGGAACCGGCGATTCGGATGGCGCTTGCTTGTGCTTCTGCTATTTACAGGGGGAAAAACCCAGCGGGGCTGGGGTTCTGGAAGGTGAGGTGATGCCAAAAGGAAGGGGGTCCTTGGGCATCCCTCAGCTGTGATGGGGACCGGCCAGCACCCACCTGTCACAAACTGGTACGACGTTTTCCCCAGCTTCTCTGGCCAGCAGCAACCTCCCTGCTGTGAAGGGAGGTCAGGGTACAGCGAACACGGCAAGCGGGCTGAAAGCTCTGATCTCAGTTTTTAACTTAACTCCAGAGTACAGATTGACCAGGGACTCGTTTACCCGTGCCACATACGGAGGTGCTGCTTAATTGCGGAGGGAGACGTGATATTTTCGGGTGCTTTCTGTTGTCACGTGGGTTATAGGGTCAGTATGCAAGGTGCAGTTCTGCACCTCCTCCCTCTGCTTCCCTGTGTTTAAATCCTGTATGACAAGGACTTCATCTTTCATGTCTTTTATAGCAATAAAGATAATAAGTGCTATTCATATTATTGCATTTCAAGGTCTAATACCAGGAATAGTGTTTTGTTATGTGTTGCCTAATAAATATACAATTATCATTTGAAATGGTGACTATTATAAGTAATCTCTAGTTTAAGGCCTAGCCTTTCAAAACAGTCATTTCACATTTCGTAACATTAGTAAACCATAATGGAGACACAGTTAAGCAAGTCAGAATTATTCAATAAACATTATTTCTGTTTGATTAAAAAGTTGTCATCAGAGGCAGCTTGCTGCTATTCCGATTGCTTACTTTATCTTTCAGTATAAATGAAAATATTCTCAGTAGTGTTTTTACAAAAACCCACATCGTCTGTTTCTGCTCATTATTTAACAAATTGTCACAGTTCATGTTATCAAACAATCCTGGAAGAGCAATGCTGGGTGAGACTTCCAACTGTCATGTTTTAAAATAAAAATCCTTACAATCACCATAAACTTAATGCCTTTCTATTCGATATGTCTGGACCAGGCCACTGTTCAGAAAGCCTTTCTGCACAGGAAAACCAGTTAAGTCAGTGTTTGAACGATTTCCTGACTGGAGGCTAAAATCTCAATCGATTACACCCTGTAGCAGAAAGAACCATTCTTGTCTTCTGCTGTCAAATCAATCACTGATAGTCCTGACCAGTCAAAAACTGTCTTGGAGAGCAGCAAACTCCGCTTGCATCTTGCTGGCTGATTCTTGAAGCTGCATATGGATTTACAAACCTATACTATAAATCCAGTATTATTCTCCTGGATGCTCCCATCATCTTTTCCAACATCTCAGTCTTTACAATGTTCTCCCAAACTTTTCAGGCATCTTAAGATGACGAACCTTTTACCAGCTTTTTTGAGGAATGAGAGCAGCCCCATCGTCTCTCATACCAGCCACCTCTTACTTGGGATTCCACCCTTTTGACATTTTCCTTCCCAACAGATCTAAGGTTGTAATGAAGTTACTCTACATCTCTGTCTCTTTTTTTTTTTTTTTTTTTTTTTTGTGACATACTCTTGAATAAACTGATATTATTCCTGTTATTGGTAGAAATTGGTAAACAAGTAGGATCATTGTACCCTACTTTTTATTGATCTGCATTGTGCTGTAGCCTACTTCTTCACAAAATCTGAAAGAGGAAGGGGAATTATGGGGTTTTTTTTGGTTCGTTCCCCCCTGCCCCCTCCCCCTCCAATAACTTTTAAAATTTCCCTAAATATAGACAGCAAGATTCTTAGCAAACCAAATGCTTATAATACAGGTTCATTTGATTTAGTTTTATTAAAAAAATCTAGAATACTTTCATCCTTAAGCATAGTAAATTCAGACAGGAAATTGCATTGGCAGGGAGCTATGGAAATGGCACACATTGCAAATGAAAATCAGTGCTTACGTCAAACTCTTTCAACTGTGATCATGTCAGGAAGGAAAGCCCTGAAGAGCTGAAGAATTACATAAGGGCTTTAACAAGCACTGATGTGACCTGTGGAACATAGAAAAAAACAGATTGGAAACTGCGGTGTTTGATCGATATCCAGATCTAGGCTGAGTTTCTACAGGAACCCAACTCTGTGGCTATATCATGGGCTAAAAAATTCAAGTTTGGCAGTCCAAAGTTTCTTGAGTTGTTCTAAATGAGGTATCTACCAGCATAAGGCAAAACCTCGGGCAATACATATGTGCTCCAACCAGACTTGCTTCGTTTGCGTCCAAACACAGACTGGACCTGTTTCACTTCTCTGAAGCCCTTAAAGATGCAGAAGGTTTATTTTGGCATTCCTAAACCTTCCTTTTGTTGCTAGTAATTTGTTGAAATTAAAAATCCAAACCGTTTTGGCTCCTGATGATTGCACATTTAGAGAGAATCGTATAAACGGATGGGTTAACGGTGAGAACCCGCTGTTATGAGTGCCAAGGGGTTTTAGCAGCTGTAGCTTTCTGTGGGAGGAGATGCGTTAGCTACAAACCTACGGATATAAGGATAACTTTGTCTTCTCATAACAACCTCACAGCTCTGGGCGTATACAATCACAGACCACGCTATGTTTATTAGGTACCGACCCTCTCTTAATGTCAGGGGATACCTGTCCGTTAACTTCTCAGTTCAGACCAGGACTATAAAGTGAAGCTCTGTTCTTTAACTTCCGATTGCTTCTGCTACATTGCAGGGTTTATAAATGCGAGTGTGAGAAGAGACCTGCGCTTCCCGGGAAGCCTCCCCGTGAGCCCTCAAACGATACCTTCTGCGTGGCCTGTGCCTGGGAGACAGGACGCTTGTCTTCTGCCGATTCTGTCTGGTCAGTACCTTCCATCCACAAGCTGCGAGAGCGAGAAGGTAGGAAATGCCATCCTGAAGAATATGAATAGGAGGAGGGGTCCCCATCTGACCACCATCTCAAATCCTTCTGTCCCTGCAGATGTCAGCATGGGCAAGTCTGTGTTCCTACCCTGATCAGGTCGAAGGGGGGAGTAAAGGAATAGTGGGGTGACAGCAGAGAAGGAAGAGACCACACATCTGCTTGCTGCAGTCAGCTGTTGGCTCCTTGTCTAACAGATGTGCTAGTGTGGTTTGTGGTAACTCCCCAGCTACTTGTGACACCAGTGTTGTGAAAGGTTAAAATCATGCGTCCCTGCAGTATTCAATAATAAAGTATTTTGCAAACATAATTCTATAACTAAGGCCCCAGATGTGTTGGCCTACGTTCTCTTCTGTCCTCCACTTAGAGGAGATTATGAAATACATCAAGACCTAGTCCCGCTACAATGGACGTGCTTTCCAGCAGGGGACCTCTGTCTCTCTTTTGGGACATGCCAACACATTTCTGAAGGTAAGAAGTAATCATAGCATCTGGCTCTGTTAATAACAATCTCTTGCAGAGAGGGTGAGAAAATGAAGCTGATACATCAGCTTCCCCCCTACCCCGCCCCCCAAGTCTCTAACTTTACGCTTTATTTGTATGTCATCTTGTAAATACAAGAGGAAATCTAGACAAAATGGTGGGCTAACCTAACCTCCCATGGGGCCTTCTGCAGGAACCGGGCTGCTTGGGCCTGCCCCTTAACTACCGACTGGGAGGGAACAGGGACTGCTTTTACCTTCGTACCCTACTCATCTTCTAAAACACTGTATCTATGCACAGACATATTCAGTAATTCTGACCATGCAACTAGCGGTTCTTTCTGCTACATCCATATTGTGATAAAATAAGCATCTTTTTATATGGATATTTTGAGTGAAGGTTTGCCCACTGGCTATACTTTCTCTCCATTCAAATCCCCAGAGGTTTATCAGGGACCTAATGGGAAGTGACCTAGGTCAAAGCCGAGTGCTTTGTGAAAACCCAGTCCATTTTAATGTTTGGGAGCCAATAAAAACAAACCAAACCAAAACAGAAACACCTACTGTAAACATTACTATTTATTCAAAATATGCACATTACTTGCTATCAGTGTAATGGTTTGAACCTCTACAAACTTCTGTGCTTAGCTGATTAAATGGAAAGCTTTTTCTTGTGGCAAGGTAAAAATGCACTGAAACCACCTATCTTATATGTTAATACACGTTTGCTTATATCAGCAAGGATAGAATGAAACTCTCAGTCTGATACCTAATGACAACAATCATTACTTTGTCATTTATTTCAAAAGTTACTAGTTTTTTTAACTAACTTGGAGATGAACACACTTTTCTTTCATTCTCTAATAGAGAAACTTAGAAGGTTATTTCTTGACATGTAAAATACAACTGCAATGCTCTTAAATTGTTTGTACCATTTTGAATTGGCCTGTAATCCGTATGAAACAGCTTCCAGGTGAGATGAATTTGGATTTTTATGAAACGTACCGTATTAGCCCCAAATAAGGAGCTAATTAGTTCAGTTGAGCTTAAGGTGAGGTGTACTGGTCTGTACTTAGGTAGGCAAAACCTTTTTACTTAATTTCAGAACATTATCAACAAAATTAACTTTCATAATTGCTCAAAGAAATACATTTTTAGCAAGAAATTTGTTGTGTTGAGGTACCATGCAACCCTTTATGAAAAGAGAAGAACTATTAATCTCAAAATGCATTGAGTCTATATATCTCTATCGTATCTGGAAGACACAGGTTGCTGTCCCAAAGAATTAGAAATGAGAAACAAATATGAAATGCTGCTTCCATGAACAACTCATCTGTCCTGAAGGACTTGATAAATACTGAAAAATATTCACTGGCTCTTCCAGATATACATTTGTATAGATACATTTGTGCTTACCTGTCTTCTAGCGTTGAGTACCTGCTTCTAAATACTGCTTCTAGATAGACAAGTTACAATATTGTGCTAGGGATGGGTAGACCTGGGCTATTGCAAAAGCATTTCAAAACTCTAAGTATTTTTTTTTAAACTTTCAAAAGCTACAGTAGAAATAATCCTTTTTAGATGTATTTTGAGGCCTGTATTATTCATATAAGACTGATTACAAATCATCAAGGATTAGAAACTTGCTTTTACTGTACCTTTTTGAGAATTACTTAAAACAGGTCCAGTTGAGTGTACCATAGAGATTCATGCACATTTCGCATGACAAACTGTAGATAAACCCACATGATTTAAATATTATGTACCTCATATTCATGGGATGAGATTTTTTAAAATTTCTATTATATGAAACAGGCTAATGTCTGCAGATTAAAATCTGCAACCTCACAGTAGATTTTCTAAGTATCGTACCTCTGGAAAAGTCTGTAGAAACAAATATTACAATAACTTCCTTGTGCTGCTATAATGACTAGGACAACACATGAGATTCACCCTCTCCCCCATCTGTCACAACTCAAGGCACAGACAGGTAAACCATGTCATCTCTGCAGATATTCAGAAAAGGCTGGCAGAAATTTTTAGAAATATTTCCTCCAACCTGTACATTTATGTGAGTCATTTGTTCCCTTCAAATTCACTTTCCTCGGGGCAGTCAAGTGCCTTAAGTATTTCTGGCACCGATGGAAGTAGTCATCTGCAGTATCACTTTTTTTTCCCCAGATGGGAGTACATTTACTCTCTAATGGGGAACTGAAACAAGATTGTCACCATTCTGACTAATGGCAACACAGAACAAATAGGAAACACTTCAAGGGAAATATTTACAAAAATAGTGTACACAGAAGACATAAGAAGCTTTCATATGATGAATGAATACTTGAAAGTAATAATCTGTTTCTTACCAACATTCATGAACAGGAAGGGAGTCGAAATTAGTCGGATTAGGAAACACTTGTTAAGAATTTTTCATTAAGTTGTGCTTAGTGCTGGTAATTGTGTATGGCAACTATAGTTATGAACTGTGTATGTATTTTATATGCAGAATCTGTGTTTGGTTAACATAGGTGACAATAACTGCTAGTGAAATTTTTCACAGGAATTAATGGCTGAAACAACATTGACTCACACGGCAAGTCTAAAATACGCAATACTTTCCACTGGTTATTTCAGCATCACTTACTATCCCACTCACTTACTGTACAGCAATGTTGTCTCAGAGTTTTTCAGGTTAGAAACTGGGCACTTCACATCTCCCAGCTGAATACCGTTGCTGAAGATAGCTGATAAAAAGAAATTCTTAATTTAAGGAAGAATAAAAAACAAACAAACCAACCACCAAAAGTCCCCAAACCAAAACACGGCACAAAAATCTTGATGCCTCGATTGCTTATGGCAAATAAAAAAAAATCCCATTTACAGACATAAAATATAGGAAAAGGACAAAGTTTATAGATTTTTTTTTAGGACTGTAAAATTTATAAGGCCAAAGTAAAAAGTTACCACAAGTGCCATTTCTCTCTCCTTTTTTCATAGATCTCTCAATAGAAAAAAAAGCCCATATAATGGGCTTAATTTTCAGTGCCATTTATTTTAAAAGTATGCATTCTGACAGTTGTGTCATGCCAGTGAAGATCACCATTATATCAGAACTGAACCCCTTCCGTATACATAGTTATGTCTGTTGACTGTACATAAGCATTACACAACACGGCAAACGTTTGTACACAGAAAAAGTCACCCTGCTTAGTGCTCATCCGAAACCAGGACAGGATCAGGTATGATATCCGACAGGGAAGGTGTTTACATTCCAACACAGTACTTTGTATCTCATTTTTTTGTAAAATGAAAATCTGTGTTCGTGTTTTGGCAGTCTGACTGTCTTGCTTCTGAAATCACAGACTTTAATGGAAACATAAATCTGATACACAAAACAGCATCTGAAAACAGATAAATTGGATTGTAAGTGACAGGAGCAAGCTTTGGTAGAATTGGATTATTTAGAATAACTGTCACAACGCTAACAACGAGTCACTCGGGATTTATGTCCCAACATTTGTAGCAAAGAAAAAGTTCTCTTTAACCATGTTAGATTACAAATAAAGACAAAAGTAGTGCTGATCATTTACTTTTCTACATAGAACACGACCCACAGTCTGATCGTTCTGCCAAGTATCAAGTCGGTGTTGTAAGCACAACATTTTTATATTTCACCTTAACAAATTCCGATGACATTTTCCTTGTATACTTTCATTAACAGTAGAGTTTTGGATCAATTTTGCTGTGCAAATGTTTTTTACTCATGACTTTCAAGGTAATAGGCTTATTTAGAGTTATGTCACGGCAGCGTCCTGTGCATGGCAGTGTGTCCAATTTGGAGCTGAGAGGAGGACTCCAACCCACTGAACATGACCGCAAACAAAATCTCTTTACTTGAATTCAATCTAAAAATCCTGTACAGTCTATGTGGAACTCATAAGAAGAATAATGATTGTACAAGATTGTACGTTTTAACATTAGTAAGATGTAGGTGATGGAAAGTAAAGTGTGTCAGATGAACACTCTTGATTGCCATCAGTCTATACAGCTTATCTTGTATCAAATTTATCTCCATTGTGCTAAAGGTCAGAGAAGTTAAGACTAATAAACTCTCTTCTCATTAAGACAAGACAATACATTTTACAAGACTTCAAATGTTGAATCTCAAGTCCTCTATTGAGTGACTTAATGTTCGCTTCCAAACCAAGATACAGGCTTCGTTAACGCCAACATCATCGTAACTTTCTCATTTGATAGCAAGCTCAGTAATTTGGGAGCCTATTTCCCCCCTCCCTTCCTTACTTTTTTTTTGTTTTTGTGCTTCCTGCTTAGATCAAGTGGTCGTATGCTAACAGCCACTATAAAAGTAGCAGTTCAAGTACATTTTCCCATCCAAGCAATCTGTGACACAGGATGATTAGTCTAAAAAACAGTGAGAATAAAATGTGAGGCCATTTGCAGTAAGAAGTTGCCAAATGGAACCATTTGCAAAATGGCAATCTAGAAAGAAGTACTGGAACTACAACTCTTATCCAGCTTGATATGTTTTCTGAAAGGGGAAATCACCAATTATAGTCTTCGGCATGAATAACACACTTTAGGAACTACCAGTAAAAGGGTTTGCCAATTTAAAAGTTAGTTGTTGGTTGTACAAAGAACGAGCCAGTGGACTTTCCATTCTTTGCATCTTTGTTCCCCTCAGGAGTCCATTACCTTTCACAAAGAAAATTTTAGCTATCAAACTTGTCCATAAATTTTGCCGCTGAGTGTGAAACCATCCAGTTAGCATATACACTATCATTTGCATATCTTGAAAACACAGAGTTAGTGCCATCGAATCTTGTGAGTGGAACGGGGCTCTCCTCAGGCCAGTTCGGGTATGACATGCCTAAAAATGAAAACAGATAATTTTTTCTGCACTGAAGAACCATAACTTCATGTGCAGACAGTAAGGCCCTTGGCAAAACTCCCTTCAATATTTTAAGCCAGTCCACTGGATTTTGTCCCAAATCAATTCATATAAATTATGTTTCAAAATTCTTGAAGCACTAATTCAGATGTAGGCAAAAACCTTGACAAAATAAAGTGCTTACTTGATAAAAAACTGCGTGCAAGCACGCACATGTGCATAATAAAAATCTAGTAATTTTTCTTCTGATGAGCCTCCAACTTTCCATAATTTTCTTTTTTAACAATCACATAGCAATATATTGCTTTCAAGAGGAAGTTCTTGCTGTACAGGAAGTGCTCCAAGAATTAATAAACCTATTTGGGACAGGATCCAAACTCCATTCCAGTGGCTGAGAGTATTTTCATTTACTTAAATGGGCACCTTTCCTTTGGCTTCAGTGAGGTTTTGGGGACACTCTCACACCCTCAGCAGGGATCCCCTGCTTAATTTTAGGAAATCCCAGGAGCACAACTGAGTAAAGTCCAACAAAGTCCTGAGCACTCTTGTCTTGATTCAGCATTTGAACGTGTATTTTGGGCACGTAATTATTTGCATTCTGTCCAGTAACTGCTTCTCAGTTTAGGCACAAGCGATCACCAAAATGGAAGCAGAGTGCTTAGCACCATGTTGATCCAGCTGTACAAGCAGAGAACCATAGCAGGGTCAAGATTTTCAAAAGCAGAAATCTGATTTTGTTGCTTATTAAGCATTCAGCATCTGCCATCAACCTTGGTGGCAACTTTTTCAGTTACTGCATTCTTTTAACAGTCTGGCCACTAAGTGCCCCAAAGTGAACGTGAGTTGGGGGAACCTATTAAAGAAAATTATAGCTAGGGCATAGATCAAAAATAGACTCAAAGCCATGTATTAATGGCAACTTTTAAGCTAAAAGATGCAACTTTTCAAAAGTCATACTGCTTGAAGAATGAAAAAAAATATCTGTGATGTTAGTAAATATCTAAAAACATGTAGAATATTTAATCAGGAGACAAAATGTAGGAGTTTTGGCAAGAACCATTTTTACTGTCCATCTCACCATCACAATATGAAAGCATATGTTCTTTTTAAAAACACTTGCTACATCATTCAATCAATGTTTAGTACTGACATTTTCATAATAAATCAAAGGACGTGAAAACAGCTGAGTGTATTTTCAAAATGCCCATTGTTAATTCAATTTTCAAAGGACTTTATATGTTGATTTTGTCTGTATATAATACCTATATACAGTATTTCTACCTTCCATATATAATACTCTGGTTTCATTCTATGATACATTAAATAGACATTTCAGCTTATGGATCCAAAATGCATTAAACAGCAGCTGAAATTTAGAAATCCATCTTGATAAACGAAAAACGTTGCAGATGGGTCCTATCATTGAGCTATGGCAAAAAACCGTGTGTGTGTGTGTGTGTGTGTGCATATATATATATATCAAAAAAAAGCCTATTGCTTAAATTAGAGGTGCAGAATCTAACATACTTTAAATGTTCCTAGGCCCCCCCAAACAGGATAGTTGAATTAGATACTCATTAGCATTTTACATTTCCCCTGAGAATACTTCCCTGATCTTTTTTTTTCTTTTACTGTATGATATCTAGTCATTTTACTTATTTTCACATCCTTTTAAAAATGTTTATTTTAAACACAGCTGCAAAATGACTAAAGGATGATCCTGATGCAAACTTTTGACATTTACCAAAAGAAAAAACAAACAAACAAAAAAACCCAAAAGAAGCTTCCAAGCAAATTTTGATTGGCTTCATTCAGACAAGAAACACTGTAATGGGGTTACAGAGTCTGAGAACAGTGCAGAAGAAAATTTTTTTTTTTTTTTGTGTTGCTAGAATCTAGTAAATGCATGTGAAATTCTACCATAGAGTTTGTTTTCAATCCATGTGGAAGGGAGGGTTCGAGGGAGGGGAGCATTATTACAGTCCACGAGTGGTGTCTCCTCTTCTGAGAGCCCATCGTCATAAAGTAAGGAATCGGAAGGTGTGGAAGCCGCAAGATCTAAGTAGTCCTAAGAAGCGAACACAGAGAAGCTGGGTTAACGTAACGTACGTGGCAGTGTTGCTGGTTGGGTACAAAGGCCAAATGTCCATCTGGTTTCTTTAACACAGCCCCGACTTGCATTTGTCTTTTGGTAGCACCTCTGGCACCCAAGTCGGCTCTCCCTTCTGCACCCATAGCATCTCTGGAAGTATCTGATGTGCCAGAACACTAGGCACGCTAGAGACACGTTAATACTTCCCTTACTTAATTCTGCAGATCAGTGAAATAACCAAGAAGTTAAAGGGCTGTGCTGATTCATTTGACCTTCAGTTTCTGTTATGCCTGATACATATGTATGCCTGAATTATATATATAGATACATATACGCGCTTAAAGGAGAAGGTACTCAGATCTCATCATTTGACAAAAGTTGTTACGTAATCATGTATAAAATTAGCTGTGTAAATATCACCAAGTAAAGCTTCTGCTTTTGTTGCTCTAAAACTAAATATTTAGGTCAACCATAAGAATTCATAGGTTTTCATCTATGCTGCTGAATTGCTTTGATGTAATAAACAAATGTGAAGCGTTTTCAACTAATTTAAAATGTGCTTTTTCCTTTCAAAATGGCTTTTCCTTTGGAAATTGACTGAAATGAAACTTTAAAAAGGTAAAGATACCCAATTTTATAAATACAAAAAACTTCAGAATTTTTCATTCAGAAAGGCAAGAAGAAAAATGAGTGATTTCTCGAGCTCTATATTGGATTGGCTTTGTTTTTAATTAAGATGAAAATTTCAGAAAAGTTGCCAGTCCCGTATTATAAGTCTGTCACTGGACATGCAGATCGTTTTCATGCTGATTCTCAGCAGCTCTAAGTTAGTGGTTGACAAGTCAGAGTGATTTAATGTACAACCTAGACCTTTCACTTTGCCATTTTTAATTTAAAACTCCTTTTTATATTCCCATTCTGAACAAAATTGATCCATTTGTTCATTAGTCCTTTGTATACCCAATGGAAATACCATCACATTCTCAGATCTGATAATGTTGCTGTATTTCCTGTTTTTCATTTGTAACTGCCCCCCTTTCCATAACTACCAGATTAAAAACAATTTTAAAAAAGTGTTTATAGCAAGTAGGTTTGTATACATTTTATAAATACACACAACTTGGACTTATTTTTAGACCTCAGCATCATTCATTCAAAGAAAGTCTATACGGGATTATAATAGTTTTAAAGTAACACAGAAGGGTGGAATCATACAGCTTTCATATCTCTGTTGCTATCATTATATAACTAAATCAGATTCAAGGAAATACTGCATTCTTCTAGTTCTAGGCTTCCTAGGGTTATTTATTCAGGAGTGTAATTTAGGAGTAACTTTTCACACACTTTTTTTTTTTTTTTTTTTTTTTAATTTAAGGCCGCTAGACATACTAAGGATAACTCATCTGCATTTGGGGTTGAAGTCACCAAAACCACTATATAAAGTAGTACTGCTTTTAAAAAGCTGTATGTATTTGGAAGAAACTAGATATGTAAATGCTTCAAAATTTGATGAAAAGTAAATTACTTTGCTTTTTTAAAAAAAGAAAGTTCTGTATAGTCAGACTCAGAGGATCACAAGTACTTTCAAAAAACTCATGCTTTCCCACACTTACCCTACTCTTCACCATCATTTTCTCTAGTTCCTTGCTGATCTCAGCAAATGTTGGTCTTTTATCAGGTTCTTGCTTCCAACAGCGCAACATCAGGTTGTACCTGTGACCCACGCAAGGTGAAAGAAAACCCCAAATTGTTAAAAGCGGGTCATGCTTCTGCTTGAATAATTTATCGTACTGAAGTTGAACTGTGGCATGAAGGCCATCCGCGAGTACATCAATCTTTTTGTTGTGTGTTCTGTTAAACATTCCCTTGAATCAACAAATTCAAACACATTCACAAGAATGTGCTTTTATTTTCGTAAGTCTTAAATGATGATACGTGTGGCTGTCCTTGAAGGACTGTAGTCTTAGGTTTCGTTCTTTATTTTCACTTTCTCAAAGGACCACCTCATGTGTAGGCAGCATGCCAGATTTCTAATTGATTTTGTTTGCATATGATTTTGAAGAAATTTGTATATCATCACTGATGTGCATCTCTCAACCTGGAAAATTCTGCTAGTATATCAGAAAGTAGAATTTTTTTCTGCACTTATTTAACTTCTGGAAAGTTTCTGTAAACATGTCCTCAAAGTGAGGCCTAACCTAAGACTGTTTGCACAAACTAACGTTCTTTTGATTACTTATATTACTGTTATTTTGATTATATCTATTCTTATTCTGTCTTTAACTGCCTTCTATAACACACACTGTGGAAAAGAAAGGGAGCAGAATTAAAATTTTACAGTTGAGTGACTGTTGGACAGACACTGGCCAAGTTCTGGATGTGGAACTCTCCAACCTGTGCCGTTCGTGTTATTTTTCTAGCTCCAGTGTTTTCACGGCTAAGTGATCTAGTCACAGAAGCGCTCTAATTGTGGAAATAGTTGGCTACAAGAACTACAGCAAGCTATGAAAAGCATTGCATTTTTTTCCCTCATCCATGATATCTCTTACTTGACTGGATGACGCAGAGAATACAGTTTAAGAAAAATAGTCTTTAAAGTGGTTTTCAAAGGCTGTCAGAAAGATTTCTGAGTAAAACAGAAATAATTTAAACCAGTCAGAAAACCATGATGTGGCTTGAATGAAAAAACAACCACCACCACCACCCCCAAAAAACCCCACCCCAAAAACAAACAAAAGAAACCAACGTCAGACATGGTCAGCTTGCCTAACCTAACAATTATCAATGATACAATGTATGTTTGAGGAATGAAGTCTTGTTTCCAGTTGAGGTGTAACAAAACCAAAAAAATCAAGTATTAAGTGTTTGCTAGAGGATGTTTGCAAGTGCTACTTGCAAACTTCTACACTGCCCTAAATTCAGAAATCCTTAATGTTTTTTCTCTGTATATGGTATTAAAAAAAAATAAAAATAAATATATACTGTATTTTCTCATCCTGGATGTGGCCAAAGCATCCTTCATATTGAAAATCAGTCAAAAGAGATGTCGTAGTGATTATAGCCTCTTAACTTTCCGATAAAACCTGACCATGACCAGATTTGCAGGCTGAGCATAAAATCATGCCTCATCTCTGAATGCCATGGAAGAACCACAGAGAGAAGATACTTCACATTGTGAGTCAACTGTCTCCAGATACAAAAGAAATTGCTCTGGCCTTATCAACTCTCAGAAAATTTGGTCTTCTGGGGTATAGATTTCTGGGTCAAGGTATCCTTTCTCCTATGTAATGCCAGGACAACTAACAGACAATGCCTGTGGATGGAATGGCTATCTCATTTGCAGAAAAGTACTGAAACATTTTCTTGGATATTTCAGCTACCATTGTGTTTTATGAAATTATCCTCCTCACTTCACCCTCAAAAATTTTGAATATTCAAACTCTTTTAATTGTTTGGCAAGCGTGTTATTTGATACTGTACAAATATGGATGTAGCTGCAAGCATTCAGCTGGCAATTCTTTTCCTGGACTGTACTGTTCACTAATTTCATTACATTCTTTTAGGCACTACATATTTTGATTATAACTCTGAGATATACAGAAGGGTATTTATGTGGTATTTATTTAAACCTTTTTTTTAAAAAAATGTATTTATTCGAGAGATGTTTTCTGAATCTAATCAGATCAAGAGCTACTTACATTTCTTCACTGCAGTTTTCTGGTCTCTCCATTCTATAGCCTGTTTTCAGGAGGTTAAAGAGTCTTTCAGGAGCAATGCCCGGGTAGGGATTGCCTCCCAAAGTTACAATCTCCCATAGCAGAACTCCAAATGACCATCTGAAAAAGAGAAAATGAGCTTTTGTTTAGAGTGGTAGGTTTCAAGAGCTTAGTGTGGCTTTCACCCAACAAATCTCTTCCTAGTGTTTTGAACCCAAACAAATTCAAGACCTTGCTGAGCCAGAGGGACCATAGAGATGCATATAGGGCCATCCTTGTTCCCAAATACTGCTCATTAAAAAGATTAGCAACCGAGATGGCAGAGATAAGGGATGCCCCTCGTTTATCCACTGGCAGAAGCTAACGGCATCCTGGGAAGGGCATCCTGGGAAGGCCCATCTTCACTAGACAGCAGAAAGTAAGTCCTTGCCATGGTGGCCCAGCCCAAAGACTTGTTCCCCTTCTGCATGGTGCTCCTGGAGGTGCATCTCTTTTTCCTTTGGCTACAGGAGGAGTCTAACCTCCCTAATTAGCCCCTATAGTCCTATTCAGAAGTAACGGTGTAAATTTAAACAGGCTAGCTCAACCAGTTACCAAGAGACTGGTTTGCTGTCTCGACTATGAGGTTGTGTTTCTTTATATGCACAATGTGGTTATTTCAATAATAAGCAACACCTCTGATTTCAGCTGGTCTGCTGAGCCGGTTCAGTGATTCAGGACTTAATTTTCTTCTTAGGGTTGATAAAAGAAGAGGAAAAAATTTATTCTGGAAATACCAAATGCCTAAAATATAGTTTAACATAGACCAGAAGACAGAAGCAGCTGTTCTCTGAAATGAACAGAAGAAATGGTGACTTTTTAAACCTACTTTATTGATGAGCTCAAACAAAAAGACCTTGCTCAATGGGTTGGAAATATTTAGATAGATTAAATTAGTTCATTTTTGGAGGACAGGCCAGGAGAAAAGGGGCGAAAATGGTTTTCTTTCCTTAGTGGAAAGCTTTTTTGAGACACAAAGAAGCTACAAATTACTCTGAATCTGCTCAACTGACAGAACTGCCAAAATTTAGATGTTCAAAAAGAAGGAAACCAGCCAACACTGTTTCACTCAAAGGGGATACTCCATGGGATGCATCTGGAAGCAAAATTACATACAATTTATGACAAATGTTAGCTTTTGTGCTCTCATTGTTGGGTAATTTCTGTGAAAACTCCACTTTTAAGAAGATTTTAGGAAGTGTTACATACCTGATGCCAAACCAAACAGCAGTGTCTAATTCCCTTTGAAAATTCCATCTCAAAACATTAGCCACAAACCTCACCCCCTGTCTTGACTACATTCCACCCGTGCCTCTCACATCTTGAAGAACAACAGTAACCCCAAAAGCACAGCAATAAAACTTCCAAAATGGGCAGAGAAGCTAAACCGAGTCTCATGCAGTCCTAAGTGGTACGCTGCAGTTTTTCTCCCTGATGCCATTCATTGAATTAATTTTTAATCACTCTGCACATTCTTGAAAGCTAATGAATATTTATAGCATTTTCATATACTTTATTAATATACCTCCTCATACCCTTTTTGAAGCCAATTATGCTCTGCCATCAAGGTTATAATTCTGTCTGTGATTAATTCAAATAAACCTTGTAGCGTGGCAGGTTTTATTTTTAAGATCCACCTCTTCTGCTTAAGAGGAATTTTACAGAATATGGAAGGAGGGATCATATGAGTAATTTCTTAATTAAAGTTGTTTAGTAAACGGTCATATTAGACTAGAATGCTGTAGAATGCTGCAATGCTTTCAAGTCATTCTACAAATTAAGTACTATGGGAGGAGAAATGAGAGATGAAAAATTTCCCATTATGCTACGTTTACTGGTGAATAAAAATGGGATCAGAAAAAGCCAGAAAAGAAAAATATAATATGAAGAGGAAGACAGTTGACTAGCTTTCCACTGATGTCATCATCCTCTGAAGCAAAAAGGGATTTTGTAAATGCTGGCAAGTAGTACTGCTATTAAGCACTGCCAACCGCTAAGTATATAGAAAGGCTTTAAAAGAAAGAGGCTGGAAAATAGAAATAGGAAGTATCAGAAAAAAAAGAGCATATTGGAACAGTTGTTGAGTATATTAATATATATGTTGACCTGAAATATAACTGTGTCAACACAAACAACAATGAACTTTCATAAAATAATATTTTCAGCAAGTGTAATTATCTAAAATAACAATCGGTGCTGCAAAAAAATAATTCGTTTATTAGTTTGCTGCCGTTGGAATGGCAGTCGTGGAACCTAGCGCTGGAGAGGATTTGCTTTGCAACTTTCTACGTAGGTGTGTCTCGGAACTGTTCTGCAGGGACTTGGCTAAATGAGGAGCTGCTATACAACACCCTGAGGTTACTTCACGTATAACGACATGAATAGCGAAGGTGAGCTCACCAGGGAGTCAAAGGCACTGTGCAAGCGTGGCAGATATTTAGGTTTTGCGCCATCGCATTGAAGCGGACCACCAAAGCAGAATGCCGTCCTCTGTTCAGAGCACCTGACGCGTCTCCGAGAAAGCTGGTAAATCAGCAGGGCCTTACACGGCGATGCTAGCCCAGGTCTGGCAAGCGGTAAAGCTACGCAGCACCCGTGTGCTGGCTCGCCTGTCCGAGGCCAGCTGGCCAGTCTGCGCCCGTATCACGGGCACGAGAGGGGGGCTCCTGGGCTCACTGGCGGCCCCACCGGAAAGCAGACAGGGAGGAATGGTATTGGATTCAGAAGATCGATCAACAATCAAAGAGGGGGCAGTTACATGACAACACAATCTGTTCTGGCCCTAAATCATAGTGACAAATCCGTTTTGCAGAAAATGTAGAAATTAAAGATACGCGAAGAAGTTTTTAAAACAATTTTAACAATTCTCTGAGAAAAATCAGTGTAGAGAAGCAGGTCAGCACAATGAATACTCTGAGAAGGACAGAGAAAACCCTGTAAGCAGATCTAAGTAAAAGTGACATTCTCACAAGGATTACACCAATCTTTTTGCTTTTCTTACTCCAAGTGAAACAAAGTAAAGGAAAATATTTTTGAAATTTATTTTGTAAGGAATTTCCAAGTCAAGCAAAATACTTTATTTCACTAAAACTCCTCTGACCTGCAGAGAAAAAAGCGAATACAAGTAATTCTAGAAGTACAAATCAAAAGGTTCCTGTTTCCACATAGAGCTATTATCAAAGTGTTTTCCCCAAAAGTGATATGTCATTGAGATTAGTATGTTTTACTCCACTTGAGTTTAATGAAAACATTACTTAAATCAGATTCTCTTTCAAGGGAAGCTTGGAAGGTATCAAAATCCTACCCAAAATGCTACCTAGCAGAAAGTCAGGCATAAGCACTGATGCTTTTAGAGTCCTTAGAGGTTTTTCTCCTAAATAAATACTTGGTTTTACAGTGTCTGGCTGGTGACTAGTCACAAGCATGGTTCATCCCAGAGAGAAAGAAACGGAAGTACCATATTCTGAGTTAAATGTGTATAGACATTCCTCTGCTGGGCCCCTTGCTTATCAGACCCGAAAGCAGCTTAGCTGTGGTAGCTTTGCCACCTAATCCTCACAGGTGAGGAAGGACCATACCCGTCTTCAGGACCTCTCTTTAATGAACTTGCATCTTGGCACTGCAGCTGGACTATTCCCCTAAGGTCTGAGCTGGCTGTCATTAAAATTATTGGAGTTTTGTCATTGATTTCGATAGGAGCAAGGACAGGGGTTAATTTCTCCCCACCCCATCCCTTATCTGCCAGCAAGTGTTCCAGACGATGAACAAGAACTGGGAAGGCTGGGTATGACCTTTAGCAAAGAATAATAATTTTTGTCCATACATTCGAAGGCAACCATCTCACGTGAGCAGATCCAACCCTTGTTGATTTCGACAGAAAGTATGTACCAAAACACCTCTGATAATCTTTTCTGCAGATTTAATTCAACAGCAAAAATCGTAGGTATTGCGAGCTGGTGGTGCCATCCAGGCTGTGTTCTTTGTGTCTCTTTGTAAGAGTAACAGCTTTGGCTACTATGTACCTTGTTGTGCTTCATCCCTCATCGCCTTAAACAAATACATAAACAAAAGAATACAAGACTTTACACTTACACATCACTTTGTGTTGTATAGATATGATCAAATAGGGACTCTATCGCCATCCATTTAACAGGTATCCGACCCTAGGAGGAAAAAAACAATGCAATTACTGGTCAGAAAATTAAGTTTCCAAGTGGAAAACCAAGCTATTTGTCTTCAAAACTGTAACAGACACTCTATCCATACTCTATTATTTTCCAGTGGACTGCATGATTTGGTATTTCATAAGAAAAATAGTGAAGAGAACAATTGTAAGAGTTTCTAAAATCACTCACTCATTTCATTCCATACACTTCAGTAACCTGATTATGTACAATAAGGCGGTGTGGTTTTTTTCCACATGGTCATCAGTTTTTAAGTCAAATAAGCTCAACTCTCCTCTTAACAAAGACCTTCAGCCAAGGAGTTATATTCTTCAAACACGAATGTCTGTCTTCTAACAGGATACACCCCACTGCTTCTGGGAAATGTGTGAATGCAAAAACGATGGGGAATGATGATTAAAGAGGAAAAAGCTACCTCATCAGGGATGATGCATAAATGAAAGCACCTAGATGTTAAGGTACCTTTGGTTTCAGAACTGTACCTGGACAGTCATACTTGGTTACTGGTTACTAAATTGAATCTACAAGTTGCTACTTTCCACCAGCAGAAATTCACTGATAAAATCTGGCCCAGTTATTAAAAAAAAAAAAATCTAGCTTTGCAAGATTTCCAAGATGTTCCATAACCCTCATAATATCACTAGGATTGATATGTCTTCTTGTTCTCATGAAATTCATATAGATACGCAACAACTGTTTCAGTAGGGTTTGAAACTTATCCTTCTTCTGTCCTCTCAATTTTTTCTTTTCCCTGTTTCCCTATACAAGCAGACAGATGCTTGTTAGGCTCTGAATAACACTGCAGCGACGAGTGTCTCAGAAACAAAGAGAAAATATCCATTCGGTACATCAACACCCCGCCAAGTAACATGAAACTGCCTTGATGTAAATGCATCATTCTTAAAATACAGAGCAATGTACAGATCAATGTAAAACACATACATCAGAAGATAGCTAATGAACATCGCAAAAGCTCTTTTACATACGATCATGTCTTCCAAAAAGTTTTTTTTTTTTCTTCGCAACTTATTTTGACTTACGAAACATTCACACAAACAGCATTACTGGCCTAAAAAAACAGGGCAAGCTAAACTGAAAATTCTCAGTATTTATGGAAATCTTTTCGTAAGATTCTAAAATTTTGACACGCAAAAAAGTTCTGGTGGCAACTCTCATATTAAGTCATAGAGGGAACTGAACCAACACCACTTAGCTTAGAAAGAGTCAACAGAAAGTTGTGTTAGTGAACGTCACGCTCTGGCCTGGGATTGACTTGCAAAAGTTCTGCTGGTGTCAGTGACAGGTGGATACGAACAGGCAGAAAGCGGGGTTTGCCTTGCTGTCATTGGCAGTGTTTGTTACAGGAACAAACAAACGACAAGCCTTAACTTATCTTCTTAGTCTCAAAGTTGCAATGCTCACTCATTTCTCTTCAGGGAAGTAGTGATGCAACTCAACAACTCATCTTTCCATCGAATTGCCTCTGCACAGTCCCACAGGGGAAAGGTTACCCTATACGCATCCTGCCATGAGCACTGCGAGCAGACAGAACTGTATCTGGGCACCTGACAATAACTTACGGTGGCAGGCAAAACAGAATTACTTTAAATAACCTCTGGCAGGTACCATTAGCTCCTAATCTACCCCGACCTGTCATGTACCATTTTGATTAAGATTTGGTATCTTTCTTACAGTCGGAAGCATTTGTAGAAGGCCTTTGCTTCAAGTCTCCTGCATAGATGTGATAATTCCTGACATCAGGATCTTTGTAAACATTGTCTGCGTTTTTTTTCAACACCTTGGGATTTTTTTTGTTTATATTTTTAATTATAAATAGGAAAAGAGACAGAGAAAAATGATGAGGTTTTTTGTTTGTGGTTTCAAGCAGTGTGGTGAAGAACTGGATAAATGAGAGGGCCCACCTATTTTTTAAAGGGGCTGCCCTCTACCTATCAAAAGGTTAATAGATAAAAGCTCCTGCAATGGAAAAAGGTGTCATTCTTCTGTATTTACAGTAACAAAACGTGTGCTATTTTTAAGCATCCTGTGTGAACTCTCTAGCCTTAAGAAAAAGAAATAATTTATTACAGACTATTTGCTCTTACTTTACTTTTGCTTTACTTTTAAAAACCAGCAGATCTCATCCTGCTCTTCCCATATTGCCTTGCAGCTTCCACAGGATCACAGAACTGCTGAGGTGGGCAGGGACCTCACCCCTCTGCTCAGAGAAGGGTCGGCCACAGCAGGTTTCTTGAGACCATTTTCAGTCAGGTTTTGAATATTTCCAGAAACACGGATTCTTTGGGCAGCCTGTTCCAGTGTTTGATCACTGTTATGGGAAAAGTTGGTTTTTTTTCCTTTTCTTTAAATGTTTTTATTTTTTTAAAAGCTTTTCTTTAAATGGAATTTTGCATATTTAAAATAGCTCCCATTGCCTCTTGTCCTGTCGCTGGGCCACAGTGGGAAGCGCCTGGCTCTGCTGGCTTTATTCCCTCCCATCAGGTATTGACAGACATCGATAAGATCCCCCTGGGCCCTCTTTTCTCCAGGCTGAACAAACCCAGCTCTGTCAGCCTCTCCTTGCATGTCAGATGCTCCAAGGCCTTAATCATCACAGAGACCCTTCTTTTACATCTAAGAAATAAATTGGTTTTGATGATGAGTCAACAAAAAGAGGTGGAGGAGGTAATGGTGACTTAAATACGATACATGTTGTAAACACATATATATATTACCGTCCTACTGAATAAGCTCATAATTTTGCTTCATCTTCATTTTTATTTCTTTAAAATAGAGAATTATTCTAAATTAATATAAAATAGCGATTATCTTTTTCTTCTGTGCTCAAGCCCTGCAGTATAAATTCATTCTCTTGCTTAGGTAATAATTCCCACTACTATTTTTAATATGCACTGTACCTTGCTCCTCTTGACATATGAATCTTCCTCATATACATCACGGGAGAGGCCAAAATCAGAAATCTTCATTTTCCGCCCTTCTGCCACCAGTACATTTCTGGCTGCTAAATCACGATGGACAAGCTTGTGGAAGAAACCAACAGTAGCGTTTATGCATCTTGTGGAGGAACTGACTGCTGGCATGTCCGCCTATCACAAGGACGTGCTCAGATCCCTCTTACACCGCCCTACCTTCATTTCTGCAAGGTACTGCATTCCTCGAGATATCTGCCACGCAAACGAGATCAGATCTCCCATTGTTAAGGCTCTCTCATCAGGGTTATCCAAATAACTTGAATTTCTGTTGCCATCACTACCCACGTAGCTTGGTCCTACTTTTCGACTTTCCCGGAGAAAACTCCGCAAGGAGCCGTATTTTGCGTATTCCACAATTAAATACAGCGGGCCTGAAATAAACAAACACACTGATAAGTAAACAATTAATAGAAAACCATGTTAATATTTTCAAAAAAGTCTTTTCTAACCAACACATCGTTTTGAACAGCCAGAGGCTCCAGACCCCTCTGGCCTTTATGCAAAAGGCACTGAAACAGCCATGGATGCATGGAATATTTTTAGCTTACACCCTCTATGCAAAGTGAGCAAGTTTTAGCCTCAATCAAAGCAGAACTCAGGCTCTTGCCTATAGTCCCTCATCTAGATAATTTGAGACTGAAAAAGAGGCAACCTTCTTACAAATCAGTTCTGTGAAACAGCCTAACTTAGAGAAAGTTAAAAAATTTAAATCAAAATCATCTTCTGGAGTGTGTGATACTGAGCTCAAATCATCTGCTAATTCCAGTGTTGCACTGAAGGTGCCTTTTCAGAGCACTTAGAAACATTCTGACATTTCGATCCATTAGTTTCTCCTCCCCATTACCCACATGAATAATACCCACTCAGTGCTTTAATGCTAAATACATTTGTCTGCTGTATCAAAGACCTCCCACCCCATACGCTAATGAATTAACTTGATATTTATTAAGAGCCTGTGAGTCAGAAACAATTCACTTCCTTTGGGATGAAAAAAAAAATACATTGTACTGAAAAGAAAAAAAAGAAAAAAAACACACCACCCAGCTGGTTCATTACCTTACTAAGACTCAGATGACTCAGTCCTGAATTATATTCTCTGTCTACAACTAAAAGTGCCACTTGCAACAGAATCGGGTGGGCAAAGAAGGCAGGCCGATGCCCAAGGTTGCAAGACGCATTCTGTGCTTTTAGGGTGCATAATTACAGATGCAAAGGGCAGAGGATGCTGCTATGCAACTTCATTTAAACCAAAGAGAAGTGATTTAGATCAGTTCCTATGCACAACAACGAAAATGTGCTTCCTTGGCAGTTTATGATACGTGTCTGAAAATTTTCCCCCTTGAAATATACCTTTCAGTGACGGTGGCTTTTAGCAAATATTTCACAAGACTGAGGCAATAGTTTTGTGACAGAGGAGGAAAACTGAGTCTCAATCTAACTATCTAGCTATATTTTAGCAAAAGGATCTGTAGTTGTCTTTTCTTGTTGGTGGGTTTTGGAGAGGTTTTTTTGAAGGGAGATCTCACTCTCTGGCTCAGGCCCCAAAGCATTGTTTTAGTATGAACAACAACAATAATGAAAACTCCATTAAGCTTTAAATATAAGCTATATTTGAAAATACAGAGCATCAATGTAATATAAAATTATATACTGACTAGAAGAGAATTGGTAGTGGATTGGTAAAATTTAAAATGGTTTCAGAATCAAAATGTGCATTGAAGAAAACCACGGAGAGAATGCTTAGTTACACTGAGTTAGCATTTCCCCTTCCCTTCAAATGTTGCTTTTCTTGATATATCCCTTATTTTTTCAGACAGCAACAAATTTAAAAGGTGCTCAGCAATTATTAAGCAGCGGTCCAAACCCATCTACAAACTGCTCTTTATTTTCGTGCTTGATGTTTTCATCTTAATGATGAGCTTCTAATATTTACCATCTTGACTGCAGGCTCCATAAAGTTTGATGACATGAGGGTGGTTCACCTGTTTCAAAAGGTTGAACTCCGAAAGCAGATCTCGCAGCTCACTCTGGGAAGCATTTTCTGCAGAAAGTGTCCAAACACACAGTTGCGGTTAGAAAAGCATTTCTCAAGAGTTCTCTACATGCTGGCTGAAGTATGAGATCAACCATTTCTCCTGGAATTAGCAAGAGGTTGGAAAGCTCTGTCCTTCTCCACGGGAGAGAAATTGCCCCGTCTCCACTGTCCTGCATCCCTTCATGTCAGAACCAAGCGAACGGGACAGCTGCTGCCTGGCTCGGCAACCTGCTCTGATCATCGCTCTGCCCGGTACAAACGACTGCAGAACGTGTAGGTCAGGCCAAGAATCAGGACCAGAGTCTGTCTTGCACATGCCGTGAAATTATTACAGACCTTTTCTACTGTTCTAAAGCAACTTTTTAGGGTGAATCAGTGCATTTGAAGCTTCAGAAGCACATGAAAGCTGAGGTTTTATGCTCAAAAAAAGACTTGCTTAGTTGACTCCCATGACATAGCCCTCCTCCTCTTAAATACACTTCCTGCAGAGTGCAATTATCTGCAAGTAAAAGCAACCTTTTTACCGCTATGTCTTGGAATCTTAACTCAGTCACATGTTGTCGATGAAAATGTGCTATAAAAACCAGTGACACTAAGTGCACAAATAAATATGAAATAAGATAATGACTAAGAATATTCTATTGATAATGATATACAGGTTGTTACTTGAGTATTACAAGAAATGATAACCTGGTCTTCACTTCTGAAAAAACTGAGTTCCTAGACTTCTGCTATATGATCTATTCTCTACTGTACCTCTTCCAATGCAGGCACGCACGTCGTACTGCATTTATTTCTTTAGTAAAATGGTGGATATACAGCATCTTTGCTCTCAAGCAGAAGCAGATGTAGTTTTTGGGTTTTTTTTTAAAAAAAAAAAAAACAACTTGCATATAATGGAACTTATAAAAAGTAGCATAACATTTTCCTATAATGACATGCTTTTACTTATAAGCAGACGTGAATGGTTGAGCTCATGGTCTCATGTTATCATCTTAACATTATCTCGGCATACTTTGTTTTCCCCAGCTTTACAGTCCTAGGGAAAACTGAAGACACCAGGAGATTCGAGATAGTTTGGCAGAGCTTCTATAGTAACTGAAAAATAGGTCAGAAAGCATAAAAGTAAATGGAATTCTCAATCAGAAAGTAACATAAGAGATCTGTCTCCTGACATGATTATTAAAGAATTTTTTAAAAGTTCTGTCAAAGAAAACTGGGTAGAAGAAAAAAAAATCAGAAAGCTTTAACAAACAGTTGCAATATTTCCATCAATGCCAAGCAAAGTTAAATACATTTGCTACGTTAAGTCTGAGGCTCCTTGCACATCATGAATTAGAATTACTTGGGGAAATAACTTCCTCGGGTCAACGTGATGCTAGCTCCTGAAGTCAGAAATCTGTCAGAATACAACAGAATGCTGGAAGAAAGAGAGGCTTCGACACTGGTTGTTTTTAGCTGACCTTTTACTTTTGTGCTAGCCCCTCTTAAAATCCATTCAGAGGTTACAACAAATAGTTTTCAAATCATTTCAGACCCAGATGGGAATATACCTTTTAACATTTTGACTGCTACAGTGGTGTAGCCAGCCCTTCCCTTGAGTCGGAATGCCGTTGCCTTGACGACCTTTCCAAATTCTCCTTCTCCAAGAGTCTTGCCCAGAACTAGGTTCTTCCGAGGGAATTCCCACTTTGGATCTTCCTGCAGGAGGGAAAAGGAACCCTATGAGCTGAAGCAGGAAAAGGAGCGGCTAGCTACACCCGAAGCATTAATGTTCAAAAGGAGACCGTTCTTCAGGCCTGGGTACGCTTTAGCGTACAATGTTTGGTTGCTCTTTTTATCACTATCAGCGTATTCCTGTAAAAGCTACTGAATCTCTAGGTGTTTTGCAAGTATTTTTTTCCCATTACCTTGAAATCACCTACTTCAAAACAGGCTGTACGTGTAGTCTATGGATAATGGATTATATTTACAGGTCTGGGAAATTGGGTACAAATGAGAAATGAAGTGATAGAGGAGAAACACTTGCTTTCAGAATAACTATGAATATGTGACCTTGGACTTCACAGTGAGGTAAATCAGTTTTACTCACAGAATAAGGTTTTCTCTTAATTCATCAGAGACAACAAATCATCTTCTTATGAAATTAGCATTATTAAGCCTTAAGGTTGCAAAAATGATGACAGATGTACAAACCAGACATGAAATTACAGCAAACAGAGCACAAGATCTGTGAAGACCTCAATATCTAACATTCAAATAGATTTGATGTTGCCACATATGTCATATAAAGTGGCAGTGTTTCTGTACTGTGTTAGTCCATGAAAATGCACCAGCTGGCAGGCATCCTGGGGAGTACATGTTCAAGGCAGAAGAAACCAGATTAAAGGTATGATGGTATGACTGGGCAAAAAGTCTTTAAAAAGTGGGTAAAACTCCCACTATAGCTGACACCTATAGTCTGTATATATCAGAAAAGAGGAACTGGTCTCAGCAGGTTTTTTTTAAACTTGCCCTCGTAGTGGTACTATGGCCCACGACAGAGACTACAAACCTGTTGATTATTAGTATTTAACTGGACAATGTTACAGTAAAACCACACTACCATCAAATGCAGGGTTACATTTATTAAAAAACATTGGCTCAAATTAGACTCAAGACATTACAGTAAATTAAAACATAACAAAAGTGGAAGAATATACTGGCCTTATAGAGTAAATTATAAGATTTATCCAATTACTCATTCAGTATCTTCAGTTCCCTGCACACGTGACTTCCCATTTAGTTATTTGAGTTGGTTATTTCTATGGATAGTCTGCATTTCTGTAACATTTTCTGCATACAGAAACAACGCTCTGTAGAAGACAGACAGACATCAAAAAAGAGCATGCAAAATATCATCAGGCTTACTGGTATTTTAAAGGTGTCTACAGACACTTGGTTCTCCATGGAATCTAAAGAAGGTCGGCGGACATTTGTGGAAGAATAACTGATGGGGTAGGACTGGGCTGGGCGTCGGAACGTCATTTCTGCAGAGGCAATAGGTGGCTTTGGAGAATTCTTGTGGTAACGATGGATGAAATAGGACGAAAGCAGCACAGAGATGATGAAGGACAGCAGCACTGCCCCTGCTATCACAGTCTTGCACACGTCATCACACAGTTGCTCTGTGGACCAAGAAAAGCTTCTTAGAACTTTGCTTGTCTCCTACTTCTCATTTGGCAGTGCATATAATGCACATGGGTGTGACAGAAACGGAACTCAAAATAATTTAAAAACCTAGAGGAAAACTTAATAGCTAATTCTCAATGAAATTTGAGAACTTGCAAATATGCCCACTGCACCTACCAATTCTTCTTTTATTTTGGACAGAAGCAGGTAATTGCTTGCCTAACCACTTGTGTAAATGTAAGGACAGCTAGCTTGACCCCATGTTCCATATCTTTATAGACATACGCTACTTCTGACACTCTTCTTTAATACACAGCCTACTGATCTTCTGATACCGCTTATCTTCTGGAGACCTATGACTGAATTTTGCTTGTGGACAACAGTTTATGTTAGAACCATTCAACCCATCAAATAAAATCTTCAAATAAATATTTAACACATTATGCCAATTGTTAGGTATTAAAGAATATTTCTCCTCATCTTTTTAGATTATAAGGACACTTAGAATATTTCTGCTTTATATTTAACAAAATGTTTCTGAAAAGTTTGCCTAATGCTGCAACTTCATCTAATTTAATACGCATTTTTTCCCCTCCCCATTTACTAACTCCCTCCCCTTTTGCAGAACTTTTAGTGTCTTTGGAAAATAAGTCTCTTTAAGTGTCCCTAGACAGCATCCCTAGGGGGGAGTCACTTCCCAAAGAAACTGTAAGATCCAAAATACTGTCATTTGCACTGTTCACCAAATAATCCTGACTTCAGACACATAGTTAACTTAGTTATATCTGCAAGCTGTACCTCAGAAATCAGTGGAAGCAGCAAAATACCTTTCTAGAATGGGGGAAAAAAAGACAGGGAAAAAAAGAAAAAAAAAAAAGATAAAGCAAGAAGCTTTATGCTTCCTCTTTTTCTTATGCCTGTAGAAAATTTACTCAAAAGAGCAAATCAAGATACATTCTAAACAATGCAGTTTTAGAGATAATAAATGTAACATGATATATCTCGTATTAGCAATAATAAAAACATTTTAAAAATCCATTATTTAATCCCCATCAATCTGTTTCAAACTACTGCATAGAGCTTTTTGTTGAAAGACAGATCAATGAAAGTAGTAATCCACTCCTCCTAACACAATGGGTGCTGGCTATTTCTGACATTTTGAAGCTGAGGTTTTCAGAAATTATTAAGAAGCTGGAATTACTGGAAAGTAATAGAAGTCGTTGTTCTAATTCTCCTAGCTGTCTTTGCAAATATCAGGTGAGAGTCACTGAGATTGAAATGCTGCTGGAAATCAAAGGAGGATGAACCTGTTTGTTATGTAGTAATGGATAAAAAAGAATCTTTAGTTGAGACTAGAAATAACTCCTTTCTGGAAATTTTCGGGCTCCACAGTAGAAGTCAAGGTGCCAGTTCTTAATTAATTTTATATTAGCAGTCTCTGACCAAAGATACTGCTTATTAAGATGCCCACAAATTTAGATAATTTTATATAGACAGATGGTAGATACAAACAGAGGAAAAGATTAATATGAGAACAGCAGATAACGGTTAGACTTACCCTTGATATCATCCTTCTCACAGTAACAGTTCTGTCTTGGGAAGCAGTAGCAAATCCCATGTCCTGACTTAATTCCAAGATTTCCAATGCCTTTCCCATGACCACCAATGATGTTTACACCTAATCAAATACAGACAGAAGCTAAGATTCTCACACGTAGTTAAAGGGAAAAACAAACACAAGGCTTAAAATTTTTCCATGGGTTTATCCTAGTGTGCATCTGGTAGGGCAGCACAGTGCAACAATAAAGACAAGGATTCCTGGCAATTAGGGGAGAGTCTAAATTCTGAAATTTCCGAGATCTTCAAATAAAGGGACCTTGGATTACATGAACATCAGCTCTGGTTAGCAGTTATTCCCATTAAAATTTATCTATAATAAAAATATAATGGTTCTCTTCGCATTGCATAGTTGGGATACTTTTCTTAACTTCACGTACGCCTTAAATCCTTATATAGAATCCCATTATTTAATGCCAAACATCTACCTCAAACTACCATCTCGTGGCTGTCCTGATTCAGCTTCCTCATAAAACATTACAGTTCTGTATCAGCAAGGTCATCTTATATTTTAAAATTCTCCCTAAAACATCTCTAGTCTACTTATTTTAGTTTCTGTCCCCTGTTGTCTTAGGTGTTTGTTTATGCATGAGATGATGCACAGTCCAGTGGTGTAGACCAGCGGTCTACAGACATGAGTTCCGTTCCTGGTTCTGATGGAAAGTCTTCCCTTGGAAAGTCAGCATAGTGTTCTAAGATACCATTTGTTCCACTGTCAAATGGAGATAACAATACTTAATCACATTTGTAAAACGCCACGGGATAGTCTACTGAAAGCACTAAGAGTGTCAAGTGTAAGTGATAAAAAATGAATCTTTCATTATCTAAGAATGCATTGTTTAATATTAGGACAAAAGTGGAGCAACTTATACAAAACTCCTCTTGATTTCTAGCAGGTTCTTCATGCAGAATAATTGCAACTGTATTTCCAAGTAAATAGCTTTTTTTCTGCATATATTATAAAAATGACCATAAGTTGTGACATTTTCATCTATAAACTGCCTTTAATCACAAACAGCATTGCAGAGGCAGAAACCAATAAAGTTCTGCAACTTTAGCTGCCTTTCTGAAAAATTGCCTAAAACAAAGGGATTCAGGAACAAGGGGTTTTTTTTCAATATAGCCTTCTTTTTGTTTCAAATCATTTTCCTCCATCCCATCTAAGTCGATAGTAGAGTGAACAACTGTTTCTTTTACATTTCTTTGGATGTGCAACACGAATTGAGAAAGAGGATATTTTTGGCAACAAAGGCAAACATCCTTTTTTAGAAGAAAAGAAACAGGGACTTGAATATTTAAGCAAAGCAGACAGATTTTGACCATCTTTCTGGAGAGGCCATAGCTACTGAATTACTTGCATCTCAGCTGGTTCATTTTGGAAGAGACCGTGCTGAGTCACTGCTCTCTGAGCTGACACTTGCTGTTTAAAGAAGTACTGGTGTTACCAAAAATTCTTGGTTATCCCCCCACCAGCCAACTTTATTGTGAAGATGTGATGAAATAAAGTTTCCATTAATCTCAGAAAAATCTTATGTATCTATCTATACTTGCCTATGTTTGAGGACCTGGAAGAAGTGGGGAGCAGGGAATGAGCAGGTCCTACCTAAACTGTTCTTGAGAAAATGATTTGAAGACAAAGGGAAAAGAGGAGTACATTTTCATTGCAGGTATACACTGGAAACATCAAGCTTCCTATATGCATTCCAGAGATCCAAAAATGTGTTTTTCACCAATGCATTGCTGGTAGGAAAATTCCACGAATTACCAAATTTTTTTGAATGGTGTGGTGTTTCACATGCTCCTGTTTTAAATCATCAGCTGTTTCCATTGCCCTGTGGTGGGAAAGAGCCTTCCCTGCTTCAAGATCATATGGAAACAGTCGAAACCGTGACCCTATCACACAACATGTAGAAACTCTAGAAATTCAGAAAGTAAAAACACTGGTGTTGGACAAAACCAAGGACGACGTCTGACTACCGCTGAAAACAGAGACATGCAAAGCAAGTAGAAGCCTAAGCAGTGTATCTTTTTTCCCATTATCAGAAAGCCAAAGTTCAGCACAACCCACAAAGATCAGTCATTTACAAATGTTTAGCCAGATTCGCACACTGCAACCAGCCCTGAAGCGCTTAGTTATGACAAGGAAGCCTCTTGCTCGGAACACGATCAGGTTGTCTCCATTTCATATGCACAGCCACAGCACCGGTTGTTTCAGCTGAGCGTCCTTGAACGTAATATTCATAGTCTTAGTGTGAGAAAGCAATTTGTGGACTCAAGGACATAGCCGTCATAATGATAGATGAATTATGAAAACAGATATTTTAGCAACTTTCTGTACTTAAAGAATATCCTTGATCTTAACGCATCGAGGGCTTTCTGTATCTCGTTTGCCATTCCCTAAGAAACGTCCTCTGCTGGTAAAAGCTGCTATAATGGTAATCCTGCACGTCTGAGCTCCCCAAACACACTCATTTCTTTGTCTGTAAATATACTGCTTTTGGGCACCAGCCCAGGTTCTGAATTGCATCAAATCATGTATGAAATTATCCCACTTGGGCATTAAAAAGGCATACATAACATCTTCAAAGCTTGCCTTGTTTGCTTCCTTCTATTATCTAATAAGACAGTATTTCTTTCAGGCTTCTGTTGAGCAAAACATCTGATGCTGCATATGTTGCACGTTACATGTGCATTGCAGCCTCTAGCAGAAATGTTTCCACTTTTAGAATGACGACTGATTCTGCTTATTACCACTAAAGAATTCTTTTCAGATGATTAAAGAAGTTACTTGTATTCACTTCAAGGGTTTCTGCGACTTTAAGGATTGGCTTTATGCACTCTAATCAAATAATTATCTTTGCAATAAAAATCATTTACAATACATAATCACATTCTTGCGTGTAAGAAACACAAAGATGCCTCTTTATTCATTCATTTTCTAGAAGAACATAAGTCCCGCCCTGTAATAAAATGCTAGTTTCTCTAAGACTCCATTTTAAAGTGTAAACTTGGAGTGTACAATGTCAGAGCCAGAAAAATTATTTGAGAAACATCTATGTCTTTATTCTTGAATTAGATACCGATAGATAAAAAGATCCACTTAAAAATTACCAGCTCATAGAAGACTGAAATTGCTGAAGTGCAAAACACTGTTTTTCTAACCTTTATATCTTCAGGGGGATTTGGGAACTCATAGGTATGAGCAGGTATATGAATGTGTGAAATGTAGAAAGATGCGTTCAAGAAAAAACAGAAATGCATTTCAATTCTTCTTTTGTAAATGCTGTTCATATGAATCTCTGCCTGTATCTTCAAACAGATAAGGCATTGGATCATTTTGATGGTCACCTGTCAAGTTTAAGTCCAAGTGCTTTTCCCCAAATGATCCTCCGTAAGCACTTTTTTTTTTAAAAAAAAAAAATGGAAATTTGTTTTGTTCTTATGTGTTGAAAATGGAGTTCAAATAGGCATGGTTTCTATTACATCGTACTAAAGTTTGGAAATAATAGGGCATTAACTTGCCTAAAACCTGCACTTGTTTCAGCAAATACCTCCATTGAAAAACACTGTGAATTAACACGGGGAGCAGAATAAGAATTACTGAGAGAACTTTCTCTCTCCATCACTTAGAAAAGAACAAGATTAGTCCCTGCAACCTTAATTCCTGTGTGATTCAAATGCAGGCAGGACAATGCAGAGATGGTAAATATGTTGAGTTTATCAAGGTTATCTGGGATCAAGAAAGCAGAACTTGAACAGTGATCAGCAGTGACACAGAAAAGCCCAGCCTAAAACATTTCCATACTTGTGCAGTCTTGAGGGCACACCGACGGATCTTTGCTCTCAATCACATCACAAGTGCCATCCGGACAAGTCTTGATACTCGGGGTGCACGTGGAATAGTTTGTGGTGATCCCTGTGAACACAGAAACAGACAGCTGCACAAATACCATGAGACTTTGAAGGAAAGCTGGTTGCATCTTAGCGCATGTTGACACATCAAAGAACAGGTCACTCTTATTTTTAAAATAAACACGAATATCTGTAAATACTATCTGCTGAACACAAAAACAACTAGAAGGAATATATTTTTCACTGTTTTCTGCTTTGTGCCTTTGACAGCCCGTTGGGTATGTCACTTGCAGTTACAGTCAGTATTACTCGAAAAAAGAGCTCGTTGAGCATTTTGAGTCTGAAGAGTGGTTTTCACAACAAAGGATGTCTCTACACAATTTCACACATTTGAATATGGACGTAGAAGCAGTTGAAGAGAACTTGTGCTACTCATGTAGTTTGAAAGGATAAAGCATCAACACAAAGCATTGCTCTGGAAGAGTCAAAAGAACCACCACCTGCCAGATCTGTGCTCCAGACCACGAGACCGAGACAACGGAGACACTGCGGCTGTGCTCACTGCTGGGGCACACCTGCTCAGAGGCTCAACTCGACCGAGTTGTTCCAAACTCGGCTCACGACTGCAGAGATTATCTGGCAAGCCGTTAGTCACGCGTTCCCGTTACAGTGGTGCAAAACCAATTCAGTACCTTGCATTTTATGTCTTGTGTTCAGCAGCACCAGGGTCAAGATCAAGAATGACCATTCCAACGGAATAGCATTTTCCTTCCTAGTGCATGTTTTATTTGGGTATTACGATTAATTTTCTTTTAGCTACAGCTTCTGTGTAGTTTACAATACCACAATGTCAAGCTGTAATAGATCAGTTCATACCGATGGAAGTCAAATGCACAATTATGACTAAACAGAAGTTTGATTTCACACAACAGAAAAGTACCTTTTCCACTCCCCTGTCTCCACTGGCATCTTCCTGTTAGCACTCCCAGGCCACCACACTCTTCACATTCGGCACGGTGCTTACTCACAGCACAAGAGTCAGGGCAGTCCTCCTCTTTTTTTAAAACTGTGGGAAGAGTGTTTACTATCAGTTCAGGACAAGGGAGATGAATACACAAGCAAGTCAGCTCAAATGAGAAGGAAAACTCTGTTCTTAGGGGTAGACAGAAAGGAAAGAAAGATGAAGAGAGGAGTGAAAGACAACACTGAGTGACCCAACTATCAGTAAACTTAAATAACAATTAAAGTCCAGGTGTTCCTCTTCTGTGAAACAAAAGATAAACACGGCGGCATGGCTATCTTTGCTTGATAGCACATTGTCAATGCTTAGAACTGTAGAAAAGCGCTAACATCCTGATAACAGAAAAATGGGGACCGTAAGTACTTACAACTTCATACAAAACTTTAATTAAGGAAAAACACTCAGCACTTGGGCTGATACAGTAGCAGCCCAAAGAACAACAGCTAGGAAATGTGTGATTGCAGACAGCACAAGGCCCTTGCAAAAAGAAAAATCCACTGTGGGCTTATCTTTCTTCTTCCTCAACCCACTGGCACTTGGCATAGGAGTTGTGATACGATACAAGGGAACGGAGGCAACTGTCACGTAGAATTGTAAGGTTCTGCACAAAGTACAATATGGTTTGGAGAGACATGATTATATTTCCAGTGTAATCCTCCTCTGCTGTGGCTGTCGTCGAATATTTCTAATATTCTGCCCTTATGAACTTTTCAGTAAAATAAAGTTAGTGCAATTGCTACATGAATGTTAAGCAAAAATTATTTTTTGAAAAATGAACAATTGGAGAGAAGTGGGGAGAAAGATGATTGAATAAATATACTTAGGCCAGAGATTTGTGGTTTCATAGATATGTATGTATGCACACACCCCCTTTTTTTTTTCTTCCATAGGAATGTGTGAAATAGAAAAATGCCACACAGGCACACAAAAAAGATTCTTCGAAGTCAAATGTCATCATGAACATTAGGAATTGCATATGATGAACCATCTTTCTGAGTATTAGTTCTTCAAACAAACACCTGCTACAGGCAGATCTGAATTGGAACTCAAAATGCAAACTGTGCAATCTGTATTTTGTGGCTCAGGCTCATTTCCATTGTTAATGCCATCAGTTTATAGACGCCCTACTAATACGTCACCTAATGACAGTAACACTTGTAAATCAGTAAATAGTTGTAATTGACTCAGGTACTTACGAGTTCCTTCCAGTACAATAGTGAGGAGGGTTTTGCTATGTTTCCTGCTTTGCTTGTCTGCAGCTTGAACGGTGTACTGTATTTCCTTGCATTCAGGTCTGCGCAGCACGGAGGAATCATTCACGTAAAGGCTTCCATATTTGTCTTCTCGGCCTTGAAGTATGCTGACAGCATAGCAGCTTATGTTGGGAGACTGTAACTTGTAGGTGATGTTCACGCCACGGAATTTCATACAGTTTTCGATGCAGATTTTTCCTATCTAGGCTCAAACACCAACAAAGAAATCACAGACAACAGAAACAGAACTATTCATCAAAAAATACCGGAAAGAAAACTGAGTGTGTTACCTTGCAGAGTTCAGCGTTTATCTTGGGTTTACAGATTTGATATTTTACTAGCAGTGCAGTATGTGAATGCTTCAACTGTGATTTATTCTCAGTAAAAATGAGAGGTAGAGCATTATCATTGTCTTCAGGCTAACAGTGGAAATGCAAAAAGCCTCGACACAGAGACTGGGTGATACTTGTTGCCTACTGCTGATGGTCAGCAGCGTTCAGTGAGAACAAGACCTGTGATTTGGGAAAGTCTGGGTTCAGTCCCTGCTCTGCCCCAGGCTCATCAGTGAGAAACAACTTTGGTTTTGCTTGAGAAAGCAAAAAGCTCAGCATGAACAAAGCTGAGACTCTTTTCAAATGAAAAGACAGAAATAGAAATTGCTAATACATAATTTTTGTAATATTACAGTTGAAAAGTTTCTGGCCAGCAGAGTTCTCTGAGAGCCTTATAAGGAATAAGGACCTCATTGTTTCTCATTTGCAATTTTTAAAACATTTTTCATCTAAAAATGAAAATATGTTGGTTTGCCATGTTTGAACTTCTGCCTGCCAGAATATCTATGCAAGAGCACTCTTCAGTCTGAAACAATTTATCTAAGCAGCAAAAGAATGTAAAACCCCGTCTCCCGTCCAGCTCCCACAGGAACTGATCCAAAGCTCACTTTGGTTTTTCCATTTACAAGAGTGGGGATTCGGATCTGGTCCAGAGGCATTGGCTTTCCTTGCAGGGAAAACCACAATGTGAAGGGTGGGGTGTTACTGAAGGAAACTCGGTGATGGATTATTTTCAAATACTGCAGTTAAAATGCATTTTCAAGTAACAGCACTGCTGGTAAAAGCACATCTGTACATGTTGGGGTTTCACATTCTTATTAAAGAATGTGAAATTAAAAAAAAAAAAAAAAAAATGGGTTTTGTACCAAGACCTCTTCGTATGAACCTGGACTATTTTAAGTCAGAGAGAGAAAGCTTTTGCAGTCCTGGAAGCACACTTTGTCATAGGATAGTCCCACTTCATCTAACTGATTCTCATTCACATCACTGACTGGTCACTTGGCACCATTTGCCGGGGTTTTTGTTGAGTTTTTTTTGGTGGCAGGATAACATACAAAGACTATTAAAGCAATCAGAAGCTAGGCCATTTCTTCCACGCTGTCTCCTCTCCACAGCATGCTGGGACTGGCAGGAAGAAAAAGAAGTAAAGACAAGACTTCAACTGTTCATAAGCTCCGTCTAGACACAAGGTCTAGACAGGTCCCTTCCAGAACCACGTCATCTTAGCTTTGGTGCTGCCTTGCAACTGGCAGCATTTTGCAACTGGTGTTTCTTTCAGACAGTGAGAGAACATAATGATGTTCCATGGCATTAATCTTTATATAGCCTAGATTAAATGGTCCTTTCTGCCTACTCTGTCATAACTGCATTTTCCAGGCACCTTTTTGATCAACAGAAATTTCCTGCAAAGGGGATGGAGAAGACATAAATTCAGGGTCCCTGAAGAGCGGATTATCCTTAAGAGAAGAGCATGGGCCAGTTTTGCTTTCTCTGTATAATTTAAGGAGAAGATGAAAATGCCCCCCCCGCCCCAAGAAGCTTCTACAGGAAAGATGGGCTTTCTCTTTTTGCCTGATTCCACTGGGTAAAGCTGAAGTTTGCAACTCAGCCCTGCACCGCAGGTTCTGGAGTCAACAGAGCTCTCTGATGCAGCAGAGCACGGCCCCAGGGGAAGGAGGTAGAAGCAACCAGTTCCTCTTTCTCCTGAGGAGTATGAAAGAGAGCCTGGTAATCAGGATTAACATCAACATACAGGGGAGGAACTTATAAAGGTGTGCTTTGCAAGACACACAATAGTGAACGCAGAAATACCATTATCAGAAACAGGAATGGAAAAATCCATCTTTTGAGCTCCAGAGTTTAATAAAGTCTGGATAATGATAAGGTTCCTCTCCACTGAATTCCAGGGACATTTGGACATATAACCTCTCTCAAAATCTCAGCCGACGTTATTCATCATTTGTCTCAGTAAATGTCAATAGAGCTTTAAGTCCTTTGATAAGTTAAATGCCACTGGGCAAGCCTGTACCATCAGGCCATGCTTCTGTTATTCAATTCATTTAGCTGCTCAAATAGACAAATGGCATCAGCCCAGCAGTTAATCATTTCTTCACGCTCTTGTGTTTTCCTTGGGGCAAGAGACAGTTCAGCCTTCATATTGATTTGGCCCAGTACTTTTCCTCACTGCTCTAGCACATCACAGCTAATTATGCAGACAACTTTAATAATACGAAGTGCTGGGGACTAAGCTGCTTCCATTGACTTGTGCTCCAACCTGAGCACACTGTAAATTCAAACCCAGCCTCAGAAGTAAGTGGCTGACACTAACTGTGAGACCATCTCCAGAGCCAGAACGAGATTTGCATTTTGCTGGTCAAGAATCAGAACAAAATCTCTTTGTGAATTTGTGTTTAGGCAGCCCAAAGAGAGACCTCTTCCCCCAGACCTGGAGTCCTTCTTGCCAGAAAAACAGTTTTCCCGGCTACTACTGCCACCCAGCGAAACTGCACAGTTAGTGGGAAGCACCATTGTTTCCAGAAACCCTAAAATTCCCTTTCAGATGTTGGAATTCTTCCTTAGAATTCTTCTAATGAATTCATTTTCTCTGCAATTGGGATGATCATACTTTAGTCTCATCCTTCCACTCTGGTACAAATACAGCGGCAGTTTTGTACCTTTATTTAGTTATGAGGTATACTTTCCAGCAGCTCCCCCAAACCAGCTCATCACTGCTGTTTTTAACATTCACTTTGATAACATTAATTATATTGAACTAGTTCCTTATTAATGTACATGTTCCATAGGAATTACATTGTAATTTTCACTTGATTAATGTCAACCTGTTAGAAAGTGTTTCTGGAAGGCATTATTAATGGCAGGGGTGGTGATTAAGCTAAAATGAGGGTTAAATTAGGAAACACATTAGTTACTAACTAGCCATTATCTAGAGAAAAGCCATTAACATACTGGAATATGTAGAGCCAGGACAAATTTCTTTTTTTGCCCTTGATATTTTTCGAGTTATTTATGCCTAAGCCACTCATGGTTGCAAGTCCCTCTGTCTTTATTTCTCTCTATTAATACTTCCATATGTAGCCCCTTTTCCGTTATTATGCGATGGGAGAGCTAGTGTCCAGTCTACCTGCTATCCACTGCATCCAGCAACAGTCTTATCGATACCACATTTATCATTGATTCTACTTAAAACAACTACAACCAACACTTCAACACATCTCGCCCCAGTGATCCATCTACTAAGCCCTGTCTCTAACAGGGAGTGAAAGTATCATTAACACAGTCCTTACTTGTGCAAAGCGTTCAGCGTTTCTGTTCACTGTGAACTGGTAAGTCATGTTTGGAAACTGAATGCTGACAGGGAGGATGGAGACATTGAAATGAAGCATCACCGATCTTTCTGGGCCATGAAATTCCGTGTCATTCACCAAAACATCCAACTGGAAGAAACGATGCTCTGTGACTGAAATACTTTTATTCAGTACCAGTTCTGTAAAGGCAAAGATTAGTCTATTAATGACCCACATTGTCTACAAATGTATATTTTGATATTGCAATCCCAACAAAATTATACGTATCAAAATTATACGTGTCAAAGTTATTCCTAACAGGAAACACAAGGTGAGTTATATATGAAAATATGCTCCTATGGAGTTATGCTCCCTGCCATTCAAGATATTAGGAGAGGTCATCTTCCCTTCTACCTCCCATGCTGAGAACCCTACAATCAGACCCTCTTGTTTAGCAGCATACACATCATCCCATACACTCCCTATCCCAGAGATACCCAAACTTCATTTTTTTCAGCACATGTTTAAAACTCAGTGTTTGTTTAACTTGAAATTCTCAGCTTTCTCTGGCTCAATATTTACAAAATGCTTGGAAAAGTTCAAGAGCTTATTGGTCAATTACTAACAGGCAACTTCTCCTTTATTTGAAGAAAGAGCCCTTACTGTACTCGTGTTGAGTTCCCCTCACTTGGCTGCCATTTGGGCTGAAGTGGATTTCATTGAAGATGTGCTCTACCCGAAATGTTTCACTTATCCAGGGGTCATCGGTAATGATGGTTCCTGTGTATTTCTTTCTGCTGCTTTCAAGGGGATAAATAGGTGTGGTGTCTGCATCGTATACAGTTAGCGTTGCGAGGACAGTTCCCTAGAAGAAAATCATAAATGACACTGCTGAATGACCTTGAAGCTTTCTTCCCCTAATACGTGTTTGGGAGATCTAAATATGGTCAAATAAAACCTTACAACTTTTACTCAAGCACACTTTTGTTCAAATTCACTTTCAGCTTCAGGTTACTGCTATTTCACACCTATTTGAATCTGAGTTAGAAGCTCAAAAGAAGTTAGCAGCGTAAAGGAACTTGTCACGTAATCATCTGAGTCTATGTCTAAATGCAGTGCTAAACTTTTGAGGTAGGAAATGACATGCACAGGTTTTTGTTTGTTTGTTTGTTTTTAATTATCCCCCTCTCCCCCTTAAAAAAAAAAAAAATCAATGTTATTCTACAATGCTACTAAAAAGACAGGTAATATATACACTTAAAGACAAACATTCAAACAGGTCAAATTCATTACCTGAAATGACAGAAGTGGCCTGGGTTGGCTGTCTTCTGCTTAATCTATTAGTAGAGATTGCTGTTCTCTACCTGGACACTGAAGCCACAAGGCCTTTAAAAATTTTATTAGCAATTCTTTTGTTTCAAGTTCATTTAGTTACTAGAAAGGATTGAAAGTTTCCAAGTATAATGATTTTTTTTTTTTTCCCACTGCAAAATGACAGCAAAATTCACTATGTTCTGAACGCTCTGTAGGCATGCCATTTCAAAGAGAATATTTTACTTTATAGAACAGTTTTATGAGACTTTCACTTTCTATCACCCAGAGCTAAATCAAACTCCCAAAGCTCAAACATTTCAAAAGGAAAAACTTACTACTTTATGAGCAGGCAAATGTGTTTATAGGATCTTGTCAGCACTTGTTCTAGTCGGGAGGTGGCAGCAAACTCCCAAAATCATTCTTTTCCCTTCCAGACATAAACACGGGCAAAATAGACTTTGAAAGGAAATTTAACTGCTAAAAACTGCCACTGTTGGGAAACAGAAGTCCCCTCGTGAAAAAATGCATCATTTAGGCCCCAAAAGAAGTGCCTTCTCTATGCCATTGACTTACAAAGGGTTGTTGCTGCGGTGGGAAGAGCCTAAGAGCCCCCCAGTTTACTTCTCTTCTGAAGCAAGGGGTGTACCTGTGCAGGGGCACACCGAGAGGCACCCAGGGTTTAGAGCTCCAGGGATGACCTTGGTGCAGTAAGGGCAAAGCGGGAGGGCACCATGAAAGCAAGACCCTGGAGCTCTCCCTTAACGGCCTGACACTGGAACCTTGAACACCTCTGTGGGTGCAATGTTTGTCCGCAGGAGACAACCGCTCCTCCTACCTTTCTCTTACCGGTACAGCGTTCTAGTGAATGTCCTGAATGAGGTCCTGATACCTTATATAGATTTGCATATATGAGAAGGACACACACACACCTGTTGTAACAACTCTCAATTTTAGTCAACTGGGGGAAGCAACCCTGTGATAAATAGAGAGCAGAGCTCAGAATGAGGAGGTAAAGCGATCCTGACCACAGTCCTAGCCACAGTCCATCTTGGCCTCAGGAACTGCTAACGCTTCTGTAAACTGTTTAAATCCTGACCCAAACTCTTCTTACTCTGGGGTCTGAATAAAATATAACTCAGGGGAGGGGAATTCTACAGACTGTTTTACAGTCACAGCTCTGAAGAACACGGTGCGGCGACGTGCTGGATGCTGAAATCCATTACCCAGCGCGTTTCCCGGTCATCCCGCCTCCCAGCGCTGCACTCCTACTTCAGGGACTAGGCAAAGGAGGACATTACCTCTTTCCTGTTGAACTCCACGACAGCATCTGCAGTGTCAGTGCCATTGGGAAGGAAGGGAGGAGAGTCATCTTCATCTAACACGTTCACCAGGAAGGGCACCTCAACCTGCATTTCCCTGAAGCCCTCTCTCACGGTGCATTTGGCAATCAGCTCGTATCTCTCTCTCTCCTCTCGATCTAGGCGCTGCGTCACACTCACGCCGGTGGTGTTCTCGTTGTATCGAAAGGGCATACCCTCGGCTGAAAAACAGAGCCACGGGATAAATAGGGACAATCACCTCCCGTTACAGGACTCTGATAGTTCGCTGCTTTAGTGCTCTTTTGCAGTCCAGTAAATCCATTTGGGCATCACGACTGCATGACAAAAGGAAGGCTCGGAAGTGACACTAAAGGAAGTTGTGGGGCTGTATTAGGGTAGGCAACCCCACAACTGGAAGTCCCATGGAATAGATGGGAAGTTCCTACAGCCTAGAAGCAGCACAATTTAAAGCTCAGGATATTCTCAATCTGCTCTTAGCAGGTACGGCCTTCTAAACCAATCTTTTTTTCCTTACGGAAGGAGATAGTCCTTCCCATCCCTCTGTATACCTCAAAGGCAAAATCTTCAGGCTCAGGTCACGTTTGCAACAGAATTTCCTTTGTAGAATTGATCTAGAGGATCTACTACAAAAGAGATCTTAACAGTGCTGCTGTTTACATCTATTGCTTGTACGTGAGTGGCTCAGTTCCAGTTTTACCTGCCAGCAGTTTGTAGGAAATGCTGAGATTCTGACATAGATGATGAACTGAGGGCAACTGGAGCTGATGAAATGTGCCAGGTGGTTTATTCTCTTTGATGTGGAAGGAGAGATCCATTTCAGTGAAGCAAAGCTGTCTTGCTGTCAGGGAACTGCAAGCTGGTGCAGTGGCATTGATCAAGGAGAGAAACACAGTGGTGCGCGTAGCAGAGTCACATTCCTTCTCTTGGAAAGGGTGAGATGAAAGGAAGACATACAGCATCACCTTTGATAATGGCATCCAGTTTCCTACAGCTTCAGGAAAAAACAACAAAAAAAAACACCAGAAGAAATATCTTATAAAAGACAAGCCAACGTTTCTTTTACCCATTTTGTGCTCTAGTCCATTATACCACAAACAACCATATAGTCCTATTATGCAATAAAACAATTTTTGAATACATCATCTGCTGGTTGGAAGACTTTAAATCTTCATCTTAATAACCCCTGTAAAGCAAAACAACTATAGGTGTTACCACCAATTTTATACTGCAGAACCTCACAGAATGATACCAGCATTCTGTCTGTAAGACACCGACATAAAACAGGTTGCTATCAGTAAGCAGCTTTCTGATAGGACTGGTTTTTGGAGGGACTAGAGCAGAGTGGGGTGGCAGCAGGGAAAAAAGATGGCACAAAATGGCAATAAATATTCAGGACCGACCCACAACAATGTCTAACTGTCATTTAAGTCACAGTGTTCTGATAATTTATACCAGTTGAGGATATGCCCAAATTGTTTACGCTTAGAGGAAAAAATTGCTTCATCACTTTGAAATATAAAGGCCAGGTCAAAAGATAACATAGAAGTTAAAATCAACCTGTGGCATCTACTAAAAGAGCCTTAAGCCTTAATTATTTTGATTATCTGGCTTTGACTACAGACAAAATGATAGCATCTCTGTAACAGATCTAATTCACTTGAAAAAAAAAAAAAATGATCTAGGTCACTTCGATCTACACGAACAAAACAAGACTCTCAAGTTGTGGATAGCTATTCTTCCTTCGTTCAGTTACAAATAGCTGTCTGATTTTCATCAACACTGAGTGCCAAAAATGCAACCAAAATGGGCGAGATACCAAGCACTCAGCATTTAAAAAATAAAGTAGGAAGTGTCTGAAGGTGAACATTTAAACATCAAGGCACCCGAATCAAAGGGTAGTGTTGATATATGGCTCTTACAAACTCAAGACAGTTACTACAGACTTTCTGAATTTCTGCAACTGATCACAGCGGTATGCCATTAACTCCTCACCCATTTCCTCCTCCACCATCTAATGATACCTAATTTCCTCATAAATCAAAATCACCAAAATCAATTTACTGCCAGAGCATAAAAAAAGGGGGGAAAACGGAGATAATTCATTTCTGTGGTTCAGTAGTAAGCTTCTTTAACAAAGCCAAATCTGAGGAGAGGGAGAGAGGTACACTTAACCATTTCTTCCAAGAGCTGTTTGGTGTTAGGTGAAAAGGTACTTTGTGAGTCCACCTTACCAGAGTTCGAGGACTGTTTACGTAACAGTTAGAGCTAATCTAACTGCATTGGTCTGGGCACTAAGCACCCAGCATTAACACGGTGAAATTGGCTTAATTTGCACCAGTAGATGAAAAAACGGCAAATCTCAATGAAAAGCTGTGACTTACACAGCTGTGAAATGCAGGAAAAAAAAAAAAATTCAAGTAATGCAACTTTCCCACTGTATTGGAATCCATAGTGTGAGCAACTGGATTTGTCCCAGGTCAGTGTTTGCTTCGGCATATGGTTCCCTGCATTTCATAGAACCACGGAATGTTTTGGGTTGGAAGGGACCTCCAGAACCCATCTAGTCCAACCCCCTGCCGTAAGCAGAGACACCATTACCCAGATCAGGTTGCTCAGAGTTTTGCTATCCATTTGCTATGGGGTTTGTTGGATCTGGTTCCTCATTTTAAAAGGCCAGACGTGGGGTTTTTTTTCAGAATTTGACGCTCCTCTCATGCTGATGGATAAATCTCATGATCTGAATGCACTTTGCTTTAAGAACAAACACTTCAACAACAAAAGCTCGTCTTCTCATACTTACACAGCATGTTGAAGTCATCTCTATCCAGACTTCTGCTGAGGTAGAGAAGTCCTGTTTTTTCTCTGATTTGAAACCAATGATTTTCATGGGATCTTGCTCGAGAAATTACGAGATTCTGGCACAGATGAAAGTGGGCCACTTCCCCGTGCGAGTCCCTCAAGGCGTGGATGCGCAGGAGCGGCGCACCTGCTGGCTGATCAAGGTAGACATTCTCCAAGTACTCTTTCCTGGGGAAGTACAGACCGAAGGCAGCTGCAAAAAGGCACACAAGAGAAGACGTGCTCCCAGTTAAATGATTTTTTGCACTGGCATGTTCTTAAGAGATGCATTTCCAAAGAACCAAAGGTTTCATTCTCTAAGGATTAAAGAAGCATTAAAAAAAGATCCTCATCTGGTGTAAATAAACATAGTTTTACTGCACTCAACCCAGGGACATAGCCACCAAAAATTTGGTTTATGGTTCATGTTCAAGTTACAAAAACATATGCTTTTTGTAGGCAAAACTGCTTTGCTGTAAACATGGCCCAGTTTAAGCAGAACGGTTAATGAAGCTCTGCTTCCCAAATTTTACTTCGGTTCATATCTGGAGCTCTCAGCTGTAATTCCATTATCTCACAGATGATATTCAAAGAAGGAAAAAACCTTTGATGAAATCACACACTTTAAAAGCCTAAATGCACTCTCTGTTGAGAGAAAACACAGAAATGGATCCATGGCCCACACACTTTTCCTTGGATTACATAAAACCTCTCTTACATAGGAGTCCTGTTGTGGCTCCTTCCCTTTCTAGACAGGCTGGCATGATACTTCTGATACAGAAAATGGGAGTTGTTTAAATAAAATTTATATGAACGTCTTCTAATTATTTTAAATATGCCAGGTAGGAAAGCTGAGAACTGACTTGCCTGACGTGGGAAGGGAAATATATTAAAAATAAATGTACGACGGCCTTGATTGACCCATTGTTCTCCTCTATTTTTTTTTCCCTCTGACGTTGCAGACATTTACATTTAGTAGGGCTCAACTGCCCCTTGATGCCTGTTGCTTCAGCTGATCTCATCTCACCAGGTCCCTTTAAAATGGCCTCTCTGCCCTTTCCAATGCTTCCCTTCCAATTCTACTGCTTGCAAATCCAATCACAGAGGAAATCGTGACAAGCAAGGGAGGTACAAAGCGATGCTCACTGCACTCATACGCACTGAAATGCTGCAACTCTCGCTCTTGTACTTCACCTGCACCTCCAGTACTTGCTCCCACACAAAACACTACTTGCATATTGCAGAATTTTGCATCATTTAATCGGATTTGATAAAGAGTGAGGCATATAAAAGGCTCACACATCTGCTGAAAGGGATATAGTAACAATTTCCATGTGTTACTAATACGAGACTATCTTAGCTTAAATCAAGCCAGATACAACTGGAAACAATGGTAATACAGCAGTAAAATTAGGGATATAATGCCAAAACGGCTTCGAAATAGCATCAGGCTATAACATATATTTATTTTTTATTATTATTGGATCCATACACTGTTCTACTGAATAGAGAGGACCGCAAACAAACTGTAAACAAGAGACCTCTAATTTCATTTCGAAATACCACAGAAACCACTGTACCTTGCAATGATTCATGACATCATCAGTATCCCTGGATGCAATTACATCCATAAGATTTACAGAGGCCCATTATTTTTTCTACATGTACTTTGCAATATATGAACAAAGCGGTAAAGTAATATGGTAGGTGAATTTCTCCAAAGTAATTAATTCAAAAGGGAAGCCAACAATAATCTTTTTGAGAGTTTTAGAAAAGCATTAACCCCTGATGTCCCCTGTCTGGAAGAAAGCTATTACTTCTGATTCGGGGGCTATCGCTATCTTTTTTGTAAGTTAGATTCATGAACGTTTGTAATAAATTTCAAATATTTTTTCCAATCCCTCTGTCTTTTTTGAAGTGCAGGAACACCTGGTGAATACGCACCACTAGAAGTCCTAACAAACTGGTTGGTTAACAAGAGCAATAAGGCGATATCCAAATAGCAAGCCCAGTCCCAGTGCAAACAAATAGATTTCCTTGAGGTATTTTCTATAAAGTTTTGATTCTAGAATTATGAAAGCTTACTCAAAAGAAACTCAACACTGAACACTCACTGCTAAAGACTAAAACATGACTTTTAACCCACCGACGCATACAAATGAGGCTTACACAACATTAGCAAGAGGACAGAGAAATATTTACTTCTTTCCTTATTTCTAAGACTGGGGTGAACAGCTCTACATGAGCGATGCTGTGGGCTCAGCGTCACAAACACATCACGCAGTGCAAGCACCAGCGCCACGGCAGAGACGTGAAATCACCTCCAGTAAAAGGAGCATATAAAAACTAGAGTCTATATAAACAGTGTGGATGTGTAAAGGGTGAAAGTGGAAAAGGGAAAACCTGGGGTATTGTGAGCTGTAATGATTTATTTTCTTGTTGTCTTAAACAAGTGTGTTAATCTTTATATGCTTTGTTCTACAAACCTGGGCCCACGCTGCATGCTAGTATGCACACAGTCACGTTTAACAAATCACATGAACAATTATTACAGACATTGCCTCTTAAATGTCTGAAACTTTGCACGCAACTACACTTCAGCACAGATCAGCATCCTGACTGCTCTGCATTTGAAAGAAAGTTAGTATTTATGCTTCAGAGTCTGAAATTCGTTGGCATGAGTTCACAGGAGCAGTCTTCTCCATTCGCAGAAAAAAGGGAAAAAAAATCCTGTAATATAAAGATTTGATTTCTCTGTAGATAACAGAAATGCAAAACGATGGTTTGTATTTTGAAGAGAGAGAAGGATTCCTTCATAAAATAATTTAGAATTTGCATCACTAATTAAGCAGAAATGTTTTGCACAAATATAAAAGCCACTTTAAGAAATTAGGAAAAGTCGCTGTAAGAAATTTAAGTAGAAGCAAGATCTTTTTGTCCCTAATTCAAACCTAAAAGCTGATGAAACTTAATTCTGTCCAAAGGTTTTAGTACAAAGCTTTTAGTACAGAGCATACTTCTATATTATGGACAACACCTAAGGATAGTTTTACGTGACACTAGTGGGTCTGACATACTTTCATGTTTTACTTAGAAAACAAGTGAAGTCTCTTCAAGTGAAGAGACTGCAACACTGTAGAAACTTAGATGGTTATTAAAAAAAAAAAAAAAGTTATTTAGCCCTGTAACAAGATTCACCCAGTGCTGCTGATCTTGAAATTACTGGGATTTTGTAAAGTGGATTGAGTCACTCTCTAACTCCATTTCAAGCACTGAAAGAGATGAGAGGTATGTAACAGGCTGCCCAAGTCACAACCACACTCTGCTTATAAATCTTTGGAGGCTGATTTTGAAGGAGACCTTTGAAGTAGCAACGTAGGGCCCACTTCTCTGAGCTATGTTCATTCCTTTAAGCCCTAGTAAGTTAAAACCAGATTCAATCAACTTGCCATCTGGCAAGTATGCTGCAGGAGGAAGAGGTTCTAATCCTGGCCACAGTTCCTTGTGTCCTGAAAAAAAAGAAAAAAAAAAAAAAAAAAATCAATTTCCAAGGACTCATGCAAGTTTCCTATGGAAGCCAGATGGAGTTCTTATTGAATCTGCCATTTAAATAAAGAGGAATTGAGATGATTATGCTCAAAACTGATGGTTAAAGTGCTTTTGCTGAGGAATTAAAAGCAGAAAAACATTTTGCATTACAACCTTGAAATAACACCATGAGAAGGTTATGCTCTGTAACATAATTGAGAGAGAAAGGCAGAGTTTGTGTGTTATTGGAATATTTTGTAATCTCTGAACTTTATTTTTAGAGGATGCTTCAGCTCTCCTCTATTCTACAATCAGCGCAGAGAACATGGCAACCTCTGATGGATGAGCAATATTACATGATAAGAGCCTATCAGTAACATACAGAAAAGTGATCACGTTTAAACGGATGTAATGCTACTGACTAATAGCTCCTACAGGAAATAGATACAGTTACGACAGCAGTTTTCCAGTTCAGGGAGAGAAAGCAGATAGAATGAGAGTGAAGAAATGAGATTATATACACTTTGAAGCTTGATGATTGCCTTTTGAAATAAGGCAATTTTTCATGTGGCTTTTTTTCAGTCATGAATGGGTAGGTAAATAATGCCTTTTTGGATACAAATTTATTTTTTCATCCAAAATTTGTTTGTAGAAAACTTAATGTGTTTTTAGCAGTTTTATGCTTGCCACTATAGACTTGAGTAGCGTAGATGGACTACGCTTGAAAAAACTATTAGTCTATAGCAATATTATGCTCTTATCATCAACCATGATGAGGAAAAACATAATTTAACTTTTCAGTCACAAAATGAGGTGATGTGAAATTTTTGGAGTAAAGAGGAAGACTTCACTGTGAAAGAGTGTCAACAATGTTTGCAAACATCTGTCAAGGTAAAACTGTAGACTTCAGAAAACATGTTTTGAAGCGAATTATCTCACTCACAAGCTAAGCAAGCAGATGCCTTAGGGTGTTCATAGTGAAAATTCAGAGCTTAAAGGACTGCTCTTTGGTTTAAGTCACACAATGTATTTGAACTAAAGGCCCAGTCTTGATTTAAAGACTTCAAATGACTGAAATCTAACATACCTCTGTAAAGTTATTTTGGGTTCGTTAGTCATGTCATCTAAACATTTTCTCTCTAGCCTAAACATTTGCTACCATCCAGCTTCTTTTCACCAGATAATGTTTTAAGTTCCTTCCCCCGCCCCCACTAGATAAAAGCCTTTGCAAATTTCCTGGTGTCTACTGGGTGCACATGCATTTAAAAACGCCAGCACTGGGTTGTGTTTTTAAGAAAACTTTCAAACTAAAAATCAGCAAAATAGGAATTGAACGAGGGCTGGCATATCGTCCAGCAAGAAACATACACCTGCGTAACTCATCTCTCACCAAAGTTACTCAGAGCTCCCCAGCTGAACAGAAGAGTCCTCATGAAATCAAAATCCTTACTCAAGAATTGACACGCATCTCCAAGAAAAGGGGTGTGCTTTTAATGCAACGATAGCCCTATCATCGTAACATACAGGATTTAATGATATAATGGATGAACATGGGAGTCTGCTGTTAATAATCCCCCATTTGTTGCACAGCATCAGATTTCAACAAGCAATTATCTGGCAAGGTTAGTTTGTGTTTCTGAAATAATTATCTTTACTTTTGATGAGTAGTCATTATGTTCCATTGCTAGTATTAATATACCCAATGTTTGATTCATCAGAGAACAAGAGCAGCAACGCACTTGTATGTTTTAAAGGACTTGCCCACTTAATGTCCTTCTAGCCCCCTCAGAATTAAGAAATCAACTCACCCTCATAAACCAAAAAGGCTGTAATTCAGAAAAAACAGTCCTGTAACAGAAAGGTAGTATGAAACAGCATAGCTGGAAACTATGTGGATTGGACACCTTGCAAGGTATTCAAGACAATAACCACCCTTTAACACAGGCTGATACATCCCCACAAGAATAAAACCGGTTTTGCCTTCATTTAGATGAAGGCCTCTTCAGTCCCTCCACGTTACGCAGGGAATTGCTCCAACCTTCCCTTTGGTTCA
>JMFS01114605.1:0-19889 GCA_000699545.1 Podiceps cristatus
AACAGAACAGGAACCGAACAAGGAACCAGAGGAAGAGGGGGCAATGGCTGACCCCTCCTTATACCGGCCATGCCGCCTATGGTATGGAATACTCTCTTTGGCCAGTTTGGATCAACTCTTCTGGCTGTGCCCTCCCAAGTGTTGGCACCTGCACATCAGCAAAACCTGGGAAACTGCAAAATGTCCTTGATCATTCAGCAGCAACCAACAGCAGCAGCGTGCTATCACCATGCTTCTCACACTAAATCTAAAACACGGAAGCGTGTGATCATGAAGAACAAAAAGTTTAGGAATCGTATCTAGAACAAACCAGCTTCTTGCTAGTACATATCTTCAGCAAGAGAAACAAGTGGACTACTGTATTTTTTAAAAAAGTAGATTTTAAAACCAGTACAAGTATTCTCAAACTTATAAAGCCTTTTTTTATTATTTCCACTTAAAATCAGAAATAATACATGCTAAATTTCAAACCAAACTGTTTTCATTCTTCACTGTTAGAGAGTTGGTGCAGAGAGTTAGTGCTTGGGGTGAAATGTGTTGTCAATAGCATTATTTCCTCAATTTAATAGAGAATGGTTTAATCATCATTCTAACGAAAAGGTTATGAGCTGGCAGCCTGTATCTGATATTGTGACCAGCTATAAATAAGCAGGAAATGAGAAAAGAGAAAGAAGGAGCTACAAAGTTACTTGCTGAAGGTTTCTATTAGTTTTCAGAATCCAGAAGGGTGATGATATCTGAGGGCTGGAGAGGCCCTCACGGCGTCTTCTCGGTCTCGGGGCAAGCTGTTTCTGAAGTTTGGTGTATTAACTATTTGCACAAATACTGTGTTTTGAAGCTGAATATCAGAATGACTTGCAATATCATGGTTTTCTCACCTCATGAGCATAGGATGAGGGAATGCTGCCTCTGGGCCTTGAGGGTACTGCCAGGCTTGACTGTCGGTGCTCAGCCCCCCAGAGTTCCTGGCCAGGACCCCATGCCAGCTCCCCAGGGCCGGCCAGCCCTGCCCAGGCAAAACCACAGCAGGGCTGCTCTCCAGCTCCACAGCCCAACAGCCTCGGGCTTGCCCCATCTCCGGGGAGGTGACAGATGCCCAGGCCCGAGGCAGTCCCCTGGACTGCCCTGCTCTGGCTGTGTTGACCTGACGGCCCTGGCTGCCAGGGCCTGCCCTGCTGCCCTGGGGGAGCCGCAGGGCACTGGCCCCAGGGAGCCCCCAGCCCTTGCAGCTGCCTGGCACCCTGAACCTTGCCCTCAGAGATGTGCTCTAAGGATCTTTCAAACTGTTTCAGCCTTAATTTTCTGAATCAGAGTGGTTTGGGTTGGAAGGGACCTTAAAGACCATCTGGTGCCAACCCCTCTGCCACGGATGGGCAGGGACACCTCCCACTAGCCCAGGTTGCTCAGAGCCCCGTCCAGCCTGGCCTTGAACGCTTCCAGGGATGGGGCATCCACAGCTTCTCTGGGCAGCCTGTTCCAGTGCCTCACCACCCTCATTGTGAAGAATTTCTTCCTAATGTCTAATTTAAATCTACCCCATTCCAGTTTAAAGCCATTTAAAAAGTCTGGAGACAAAGGAGTCCAAAAGAAACTGAGTAAGTTAGCTATAGTCATTTTAAAATGTAAAAGATGTTATTTTCTGCTCAAAATGTTTTTAGGTACACGCAGGAATTACCTGCAATTCCTCTCAAGTCCTGGAATACTTTTTTGTCCTTTGCTTATTTCTTTCAAAGCTTATCCCACTATCAGACAAAAGTTAAGCCTCCCCCTCCTCCTCCTCAAATTCCTGTTGTTTGCTGTATACTTTCAGGTGAACATCTGCTGTAGAGAAGTGGGATTTGGTGGATGTTTTTTATTAACGTGGGCTAAAGATGTTCTGGTACATGCAGTCAATATTGCTTTTTTTCACAAAGAAGTCTCCAACTGTCCCTGTAAGTATAATTTAGTACATAGCAATGGGTGAAATGGATGAGTCTTACTCCTCGTGATGCCAGGTCCCAGCAGGGAGGATGGGTGGAAGAAGCGGCTCCTGCATCTGGCATCAGGAGGAGAAAGTTGCCTTCTGCAGCAGGAGCTGCTTTCCCACCTCCCTCACCTGCATCTTTTTCTGCCTCCTCCATTCCCTGTTGCAGAATCATAGGATTGTCAAGGTTGGAAAAGACCCTTAAGATCATCGATCAACCATTAACCCATCACTGCCAAGTCCATCTATTCCATGTCCTCAAGCACCGCATCTATCTGTTCTTTAAATACCTTCAGGGTATTTATGGTGCCAGGTGACTATAATATGGTACCAGGTGACTTTTTTAAATACCTTTAAAGAAGTCACCTGCCACCATATTTATTTAGGCAGCATCATCCAGTTCTGCCTGCATTTCTCAGAAGCTTTTTCCTAATTGTTTGTTGCAGAATTCAATGTGAATGTGATTTGCTGGAGGGTGTAGTCACGAAAATTCTCCAGTTTAAGGAGTGTTATCCAAACCATTGGTAGCAACTAGTGAGGGGGGTCTCCTTTAGATCACTGGACGGTGATTGCCTTCCCAGCCTGGCCACTCTTTTCAAGGCCACAATTGGTTTTAAATTCTAATTATAAGAAAAACAAAATTGAGTGTTTATCCCACTTAAGGTTTTAAATGTTTGTTTCTTTTGTGAAGCTTGCATCCAAAGAACACTTAGAAATCACAAACCAAAACGAAAACTGAGGTGTGACCTGTGTTGAAAGAGCTTTGCCAGCGAGCCTGTAGCCATATGTATGGGAAGCATAGGACATGTAAGCTACTACCCTCTGCTGATTCAGTATCAGTCATCAGGCATCTCTTACCAAGACAGACATGCTGCAAGGCCGAGTCATGCTAGATAAACCATATTTTTACTAGAACAACCTTTTTTTTTTTTTTGTTGGAAAATGAAGATTTTTTTTTTACCCTTTGGTGCTGCATACAAGTTTGTTGGCAGGCTTGGCCTTTTTAACATTCTGATATTTCTAGGCTAGTAAAGTTTTAGATTAAACATAATGATAGCTTGAGCAAAATCATTATGCAGTTCTCTGAATAAAATAAACTATGCAAAAGGAAAAAATCTATGCATATGAATTTGTATGTATACACACACATTTTTGTATGGTTGTATCCACAAAAGAAAGAAAAGTCCATAGAAGAATAAGAACCCATATAAAAGTTGCAATGTCAACGGAGTCCTGGGGTTTTCTCCATGCTTCTGATTGGCTTATCTATCAAGCAGGACTTTTGAGTTTGAGCTAGGCTTTGTTGGCATGCAGGAAATTGTGTATTGAAGGTCGCATCTTTTTTTTTTCCTCAATCATAGTAAGATGTGTAGAAGATCTCTCTGGATCTTCTGAACTTCACCATGGTAGGTCTTTAGATGCCTGTGATAGTTTTCATATTGTGTAAAGTTTACAAAAGGGAATTAGAGGTAGAAAGTGTTTATTACTCTACTTTTTATTGTAGGTGTTAAAATTAGTTACGGTCCAATAAGTATGCAGGTTATTATGAATTTCTGTTGAGATTGAAAAACATGTCTGGATTTATAAGGGATTATGACTCATAATCCAGTCATTGTTTTCTAGTGCTTATTACCTTTTAAACTGTAAAACAGCTTTGTGTATATAGCATGTGATTCATACTGAGTTTTATATAAATTGTCTTATAAGTATTTATTTTTATTTATTTATTTTTTTAAAAAAGAAAAAAACCTCAAGGATTTCTGTAAAGATGAGGAGAAAATGTAGATGAAGTGTGTAATATGGGAAAGCTTTCCTTCTCTTTTGTGTTTTCTGATTATGGAAGAAATGGTACACCAAATTCGAGTCTCAACTGAGTGCTCAATCTTCCTTATTTAAAGTTGAGTCATTTTGAGAAATGAATCATAATTTTTAATGTGGGCTAAGTCTTAAACGTTTTTGAACTTTAGTATGTAAATTTGTCTTCAGCTATAAAAAGTGTCTTCATTAGGACTGAAAGACAGTTAAGGAAAAATCAGGCACACTTCTGCTGTTACGCAGGTTGTTTATTTCTAGAGGTTGTTTTATCTTTATTCTAAACCAGAACAATATTAGCCCACGTCTCATCTATTGTTTTGGGGTCTTTATTTTAAAACAGAATTTCTGCAGCCCTGTCCAGCTACTTTTCTCCAATGTACTGGTAATAGCTTTTCAGTTAGTTGTCTTCCACACCATGCCTAGCCTCTTTGTTCTGCCCCAAACTCACTGGAGCATGAGGTGGGAAACCACCTCATCCAAGGAAAGCTCTGATTCCTCGGCCACGGTTTGCCTTTTTCTGCTTCCACCCCCTTGGCTAAATGAACACTGCTGCATTCCATCCAAATTGCAACAGAAGATGGGTTGGATGATAAGAGTTTAAATCCATTCAGGCAGAGGAGTGAATTGAAGGTCTTCCATATTCTGAGTGAATGCTTAAAACACTGGTCTAGTGAGCAATAAAAATAATAAAATTGTGAGAACAAAATAAAAGATGTTTCATGAAACAAGCTTTATTTTAAAGCTACATGAATTTCATACTCTGCCAGCTACAGCTTTGCAGATAAGATGGGATTTAAGCACTGCAGTGACAAGCTATGTGCTATATCTATACATATTTAGAAACTGTCTCTCTTGAGGAGAGCTTAGAATACAGAAACTTAGACAAAGAAGTAATTTGTCTTTGATTTAAGAAACAGATGAAAATAATCCAACAGAGTTTACTGAGACTGCTCACAAAGAGGTAAGTTGCAAAGTTACGCACAATGTCTGTACTTGTAGGTAACAGTGAGAACACAGGTTCTGGTTTGATGTCTGTGTTTACATCACCATTTTCCAGTGTGTAGATGATTTGGATCAGACTAAGTAAACTATAATGGAACCCATAGCATTGTTATGTCCTAGCTAGGAAACTGAGGGAAAAAAGTTAGGAAAACTTCCTAGTTACTTCTGTATATATTTTCTGGAAATTTGTGTCTATTTTTGATGAAAAACATGTACTTTTTTTTTTTTTTTTTAACTAGAACATTTTATGGGAGTTTCTCATTTTTATTGGCATAGCGCTTTCCAAGACAAGGCCTCTTGTATTTTTGTTTTTTAAACTGTGATTCCCAAATAAGAGTGAAACTTGAAAATTATCCTATTCTTCAGATCCCTTATTAAAGATGGAACATGCAGAAGATTATCAGTTGGTGTTTGACTTAAAATCAAGATACATCATTTCAAGCATTTTAAAAGATCTTTATTCATGTTAGTTTGGATACTGTCACATGAACTGAAAAAATTATTAAGTGACTTTGAACAAAAGGTTGTGAAGAATGGTTCTGCCTTGGCTGTGAAATGTATGTCATGGTGCTCATAATAAATACAGCACCTGTCCAGAATGTGGAAATCTCTTGAAGAGTTTTACTGGGACAACCAAAGCAGAATTTACGTCTACAGACCCTTTGTTCTTGACAGTTATTTCAAGCATGGAATTAGCTACACTTTCTGGATGTGACTGCTTTAAGCTTATGCGTGAAAAAGGTGAATAGTTGTGTTGTTGCTGGAGTAGAGAATATTTTATTTCTTAATGATACTTGACTAAAAAAGAGTATGAACAAAATTAAAACCAAAGATTTATTTTTTATAAGTAACATAAGACAGATACTTTCTTTTAATTGAAGTTGCATAGGCATAATACTCATTTAAAGATGAATAGACTATCTGGCAAAATATGGAATGAAAAAGCATGGTCATTGCTGGGGAAAAAACCTCAAGACACTGTTTTAAAACCACTAGAAAGTGGGCCATTTCTGTTTATTTATTATTTTCTCTGGGTAATAAAGACACCTTTTATTGTCTTTCTATTTGAAAGTTCAGAAGTTCAGAAAAATAATTTTTTAGGATGAGGTTCAGTCACTTCTGTCATACATCTGCTTATCTCACACGGCTGCTTTTGTAGTTACTGACTTCATATCATAAGATGCAATGATTTTTATATACACCCATGTATATGACTACTGAAAAACATACTGAAATAATAGAGACCAAGTAAAAAAGAAATCTTTGTCAGTCATCAACTTGTGTACTTGTCCTAATCAGTAAATATCTAAACCATCAGCTTCTAACTAAAGTTCTTAATAAAATTTATTTCTTAACTTACTCTTTTTTATAGTTTTCATCTTTTTTCATATAAAGTTGTTAATTATTTGCTGTAATTCAAATGATATAGCAATAAGATTACAGACTCTATCAAGTAAATATTACTGTGACTGCCCATGAGACCAGCTAAACTCCTTACAGTTGACAGTAACGTTGAAATACATGCAATTAGTGAAGATAAACTGTTTTTTTGAGGTCACACATAGTCTCAGGTGTTTTTATTTTTAAAATGACAAACGCTGGGAAAAGCCATTCTTATTGCAGTCTAAACTGTGTGTGTGGGGGGAGAGAAACAACTCCTCCAGCACCTCTTAAAACTGAATTTTACTGGTGTGTCCTGTTTATAGCTGTTATGAACTGTTACAAAGCTGTTTTTCAAATACTTTGCTGCTACATTTTCTCGTTCCAGGAGAAATGTCACATAGTTCACTGAATGTACGTTTTAGAGTCAGGTTTAAGGTACTGAGTTTCTTTAAGAACTATTACAATGCTATATTTTGTTGATAAAATTAAAAAATCAGTAGGACTAGATCCTAATGTTTGTAATTTTAAGTGTCTAACTAATTGCTCATGTGATAGTCCTGTTCTTGGTACAGTCTTCTCTCCTTACCTTCCAGGTTTTGTAGAAACAAATGTACAGCCAGTAAGTTTACCTGTTCTCTTCTGTAATGCATCTGCTACTTACTTACTCGTTCATAGTTTACTTCAGTGTTGTGGCCATTATGTACATTTGACCATTATGCACTCAACTACTGCTTTTTGAAGAAAAAAATGAGTTACAATTATTTTTGTTGTGTAGCTGAGATATTTAAGGTGGAAAAGATGGCAATGTGCCTGATCAATTCTAAGTGAATCTGTGTTTAAGGGCTTTATGTAGTGGCTACTTATTTCAAGAACTGTTTTGTTATTCTACACGTAGACAATTAAAAACAACTTGGAAAGGTTAGATGTGTGCTTCTGAACTGCAGGGGTTTTGCACAATTCTGTTAGACAAAAGTTGTCCTAAAGTTATTGTAGCTGACAATGGTTAGAATATCTTAAAGGTCTGCAAAAACTGAGCTTTTCAATATCAACATCTGTTTTCTGTGATGTGACTGCAGAAAAAGATTATTTTTTTTTTCCTTCAAATTTCCCCTTTATCTTGATATTGTCTGGCTCCTCTGACAGTTCCTCTACCCAGTGGCAGCTGTGCCAGAGGAGATTGAGTAGTGCTGCTGGGAATGACCATGTTCCGTAGATGACTCAGGTTTCAAGGGCAACAAAAGTGACTCAAAATAGTCCTTGGCAAACAACCCCTTCAGAAATATGCTGCTTAACAATAATTAAGGATTGGGTCAAAGAGTGTTTGTTTCTAAGCGTTTTTGTGTTTACTTGCCGATTTTTACAGCATTTGGTAAGAGGGTATATAGTATGTTCTCATTTTCTTTGTGCCCACAGCTCTCATACAGCTAGAGAAAATTACTTACTTGCATTGAGAAAAGCTATTAGCAGTTTGATTGTTGTTTCTTTAATTACAGTTCATATTATGTAAATCGGTTTTCTGTATTTTCATTTTCTCTCTCTTCATTCTTCATCCAGATTCCACCAAGAAAATTAAGGATGTCTTAGAAGAATTCCATGGCAGTGGTGTGTTAGCAAAATATAATCCTGAAGGGGTAATTCTTCTTCTTTCTTTGATGGTCAGAAATGGTGGGGAGAAATATTTACGAATGTTGTGGCAAATCTAACCATTTGAAATAGAAGATCATTTATAAAACAGCTGCTTGGTGTATTTGGAACAGTTTGGAAAACAAAAATAGGAATATTTTTAAGAACTAAAAATTTATAAACATCACATTAGACACACCTATGTAATAATTTACATAAAACCAAGTTTTCTAAGATTTAAACAGACACACACACACAAAAACCCCTTATGGTAAGGTTAACATGCTTCCCAATTATTTTTAAAGATTGGAAATGTTAAGCGTAATTTCAAAAGTTAGAAAAGTAAAATATATTCAGTTAAGATTAATTTTTAAATTCTGCTTGTGTTTCTGGTATTGGGATCCCCATTATTAAAGAAGATTCTTTTTTCTGATGTTATGGAACAAAGAGTTTGGCTAAAAAAAAAAAAAAGTGTGTGTATGTGTCTGCATTGCCACTACAAATTCACTACTAGACAAAATATTCTGATTTGGCTGGTAGAAAAAGACAGATTGTTTTCTTTTGTTATCCTCAATTGCAATTTGTATCTGCTTAGTGCATCCTAATGGTGTGATTCAAAATGTAGCTAAATAAAAACCTGTTTCAGTAATGTTTCAAATAGAAATGTTTCTAACTCTTCTTGCATTATGTGGAATTCAGGATAGAAAAATGTACTAACCATTTAGAAAATTACTTGATCTTACATTTCCGGATGTAAAAGACAAGAATTATTGTCAAGTAAGGTAGTTATAACTCATGAAGTACTGAAAAATTATTTGACACTTTGAACGTTGCAAAGCATAATGTTGGTCATTTTAGTCAGCTTCTGAGGAATATATTTCATAATTCAGTAAAATAGTATAAGTTGATCTTGTAAGTGATCACAATTAGTTAAATAATATTTTAATTAAATAGAGTCATAGATTCTAAAAGGATGGGAATGCTGTGATCATCTAATTTGTTCTCCAATGGAACATAGGCTGTAGGACCTCCCTTAATTGGTTTTTGTTTTGGGTTTTTTTTTGTTTATTTGTTGTTTGGTTTGGTGGTGGTGTTTTGGTTTTTGTTTTTTGTTGGGTTTTTTTAAGTGTGAACTGTTGATTTACAAACTAAGTGCTTGCTCCTTTTTTTTTTTTTTTTTACTTTTAACTGCTGCACTTTGCTCTTAGTGTATGTGGTGAAATGGTCTTAATTTATTATTCACATTTTTTCTTGAAGTTGTTTGCTTATTTTCATTCATCATAGAATGTCTTCAGTTTTGTGAAGTGTAACCGTTTAAAGTACAAAATAATTGTGCATTTTATGCATATTTGAATAACACATTGCCATTCAGGGAGCACATTATCAAATTACCAATGTTTGTGGATGAACAGCTCAGTATTTAAAGTTGTGAGGTAAGTCATTCCTCTGATTTGGGGTACATGGAGGTTGAGTCATGGCAAAAAGTGATCAGTATGGGCACCTGGGACAACTGCTCTGACCGAAGCCACGTGAATTGGCAGAATTCGTAGAAAGCTGGAATTAATAAACACAGTTGGTCCTGCACTTAGTCTGTGACTCTGCATGGCATTTCCCAGAATTCTTCATTTCACGGCGATTTGTTTGCAGAATCCTATCTATGTACTGAAACATCCAGGGATTATAGAGCAGCAGATCACCCAAATCACTGAGCAGGATGGGATGATGGAAGGGGAGGAAGAAATGGAAGTCAAACACCCGGTGGTGACTTCAGTGTCTTCAGCAGGGATCAAGCAATTCACTACTGCTGGGTCGGTGTTTGAACCAGGCTAACCCTGACAGCTTTTGTACTTTGCTGCTTAGCACTGAGACTTCGGGGAATGCAATGTAAGGAAAACAGCTAGCAGCAGAGCTACTTTGGATCTAGTAGGATTTATTAGCACAAATTTTCATGCTATAAGCTGCTGAACAGGAAGCAAAGTGGCTGAATTTCCTCTGCAGTTGAGTGAAAATTCCAGATCAGACAGAACTGCCTTTGCACAGGTGTGTCTGTATTGTTGGCATGCATTCAACCTGCTCTTTACAGAATGATTTGCAAGTTGATTTTATCTGTTTGGATGAGGACTCCATGAGTTGGATGTACTATTTAAGTAATTAATTATTATCCGTACATGAGATGACAAAAATTGACCGATCCTGCTAGCTTTTTACTTTCACATATTATAGACAGCACTGCCGTTTCCTTGTGCTTTTGTAGAGGATACCATTGTGTTTCCATTTTAGCTCATCATTTCCTAGATCGTTATCTCATAAGCACTCCAAGTATTTTTCTAAGTCTTATCAGTGTTCTACGAAAAGTTGGTGCCATTTTTTTACCAATAGACATGGGACATAGAGCTATGGCAGATTTAACGGTGTGATATATTTATGTACTTAAGAAAAAGCCTTAAGAACTTCCTGTTTCAACCTTCTGCCTGCTTAAAAGGTTCAGGACTTTGTTCCACTCCATTGCTTTTATATTGCAGTTTTTTATCACAAGCTGATTTAATGGGACACAAATAGAAAAAGAAAAGCTATTGGTATTCGAAGCATGTTACCTGAAGTCATCTGGTTTGTTTTTCCATTATCTAATATCTTGTCGAGTGAGTGGTTTTTGGGCTTAGTGGAAATGATGTATCTGATTATCAGAAGGTCATCCAGTATAGGGAGTTTATTTATAGAGCTTTTACTCTCTGCTTTCAATGTAAGGGAGATGACTAAAACTTCTACAAATGCTACTGGACCTCTGCCCTTCCACCTTATTCTCTAAGTCAATGTCAAATATGTAATTAAGAATAGATTTTATATCTGATGTAAGACACATAGATAGGTTAAGACCATCTGCCTGGAAAGCTGTGATTTATATTCTTTCCATCATTTCAGATTTATTTAAATAAATTAATTTCAGCCATTTCACTTTGAGGGGTGCACTGAATAGGCAAGCAAGAATGAGGAAAGTAGAGGGAGCTAAAGACTATATCTAAATGAGCAGTAAGTACACATCATTGTGTGCTTGTAGTCCTAGTGTCATCATCTTTTTTGAGGGATCTGTTGGAGTGGAGCATATTTTCTTGTTTACCTGCTTACCTACTTACCATCTAGAGCTCTTAGGGTTAATCAGTGTGTGAAGAGTGAGGGTGGAAGGTGCATAGAGGGGTCTCAGCCAGACAAGCAGTCAGGGTGCAGCTTGGGTCTGCATGTGGAGCAGGGCAGTGCTCCAGAGTCCCACAGTTCAGATGTGGATAAAAAGAATGCATAAGCATATGCAGAAACACTAGGAAAACAAAAATTTCCAGGAAGATTATGGCAATGAGTGCATGACAGAAGGCACATTCTGTGATCTGATCTGTCCAGTGAGGTGGAGCCCAAAGTTTGGCAGAATGTTTGTAGTCAAGTTGTAATCATCTGCCTACTCGAAAGGATTTTTGCATTGTTGGAAGTAGTGCAGATACTTCTAAGAAATTTTCTCCGGGGTCCTTCTGATTTCCTTCTGATTTTAGGGTTTTTCTAACTCTGTGGACATACCAAAGATACACCTGGTAACTCCAGTTAAGCAAAAGTTTGGCACAATCAGTGTAATTTATGCAGAGAATACAACTGTATTTATAATTTTAAGGTAGTATCTCTTACTGAGAAGTAGTGACGAAGGTAGAAAATTAATACAGCACCTTTATTAAAAGTAGTAAAAAATATTAGAAACCAAAGCAGCACATAATGATTGCTTTTGCAACAGTGCTTGCTAGTCGCAAGCTAGCTTTATAGAATCAGAGGCATTCAGGTTGGAAAAGACCCTAATGTCTTTTAAGTCCAAGTGTAAACCTAACACAGACAAGTCCCTAAGCACCACAGCTAAATGTCTTTTAAATACCTCCAGGGATGGTGACTCTACCACTTCCCTGGACAGCCTGTTCCAATGCTTGATAACCCTTTTCAGTGAAGAAAATTTTCCTTATATCCAATCTAAAACTCCTGTGGTGCAACTTGAGGCCATTTCCTCTTGTCGTATTGCTTGTTACTTGGGGGAAGAGATTGACACCCACCTCGCTCCTTTCAGGTAGTTGTAGAGAGCAATAAGGCCTCCCCTCAGCCTGCTTTTCTCCAAGTTAAACTACCCTAGTTCACTCAGCCACTCCTCATAGGACTTGTTCTCCAGACCCTTCACCAGCTTTGTTGCCTTTCTCTGGACACTCTCCAGCACCTTAATACCTTCCTTGTAGCGAGGGGCCCAAAAGTGAGCACAGTAGTCAAGGTGCAGCCTCACCAGTGCTGAGTACAAGGGGAAGATCCCTTTACTACTCCTGCTGGCCACACTGTTTCTGATACAGGCCAGGATGCTGTTGACCTTCTTGGCCACCTAGGCACACCGCTAGCTCATACTCAGCTGTTCTGTCAACCAACACCCCCAGGTCCTTTTCTGCGAGGGGCCCAAAAGTGAGCACAGTAGTCAAGGTGCAGCCTCACCAGTGCTGAGTACAAGGGGAAGATCCCTTTACTACTCCTGCTGGCCACACTGTTTCTGATACAGGCCAGGATGCTGTTGACCTTCTTGGCCACCTAGGCACACCGCTAGCTCATACTCAGCTGTTCTGTCAACCAACACCCCCAGGTCCTTTTCTGCTGGGCAGCTTCCCAGCCACTCTTCTCCAAGCCTGTAGCATTGCATGGGGTGGTTGTGACCCAAGTGCAGGACCTGGCACTTGACCTTGTTGAACCTCATACAGTTGGCCTCAGCCCATTGTTCCAGCCTGTCCAGGTCCCTCTGTAGCACCTTCCTACCCTCAAGCAGATCAACACTCCCACCCAACTTGGTGTTGTCTGCAAACTTACCAAGGGTGCACTTGATCCCCTCGTCCAGATCATTGATAAAGATATTGAACAGAAATGTCCCCAGTACTGAGCTCTGGGGAACACCAATTGTGACTGGCCGCCAACTGGATATAATTCCATTCACTACAACTCTGTGGGCCCATCCATCCATCCATTTTTTTACCTAGGGAAAAGTACGCCCATCCAAGCTATGAGCAGCCAATTTCTCCAGGAGAATGTTGTGGGAAACAGTGTCAAAGGCTTTACTGAAGTCTTGGTAGATAACATCCATAGCCTTTTCCTCATCCACTGAGCAGGTCACCTTGTTATAGAAGGAGATCAGGCTAGTTAAGCAGGACCTGCCTTTCATAAACCCATGCTGACTGGGCCTGATCGCCTGGTTGTCCTGTACATACCGTATGATGGCACTCAAGATGATCTGCTCCATAACCTTCCCCAGCACTGAGGTCAGACTGACAGGCTTGTAGTTGCCCGGATCCTCCTTCTTGTCCCTTCCTGTAGATGGGTGTCACATTTTCTAACTTCCAGTCAACTGGGACCTCCCCAATTAGCCATGACTGCTGGTAAATGATGGAAAGTGGCTTGGTGAGCACATCCATGAGCTTCTTCATTGCCCTTGGGTGGATCTGATCTGGCCCCATAGACTTGTGTGTGTCTAAGCAGTGTAGCAGGTCACTAACCATTTCCCCTTGGATTATGGGGGCTTCATTCTGCTCCCTGGACCTGTTTTCCAGCTCAGGGGGCTGGGGACCTGGAGAACTTTACTATTAAAGACTGAGGCAAAGAAGGCATTAAGTACCTCAGCCTGTGCCTCATCCTTTGTCCCTATGTTTCCCTCTACATTCGATAAACGATGGAGATCCTCCTTAGCCCTCCTTTTGTTGCTAATGTATTTATGGAATTTCTCACTGTATTCACTTCTAATTAAGTTGTTTTGTTAACAACTATCCTTGGCAACAAGTAATTTTTAATGTTTTTTTAAAATACATGGGGATGAAAGACAAACATTGTATTTATTTTTCTTTTCTTTTTTTTTTCTTGGTTATCTGTCATTGCATGGTTAAAAATAAATTGCTTGCACTCTCTAATCAAGGCTAGAATGCTGACTTGGAACCATTTCCTTGACATATTTGCTAGTGCAAGAAAATGGGATATTTTATCTAATGTCTTAAACCTGTTCATCTACATCACTAACCTTTCAACAAAAATAGTTCTATTATAAAAACAGAGCCCAAGTGTTACAACACTGCACTAACGTATATGTATTCTTTCTTTCCTTGCATGCGTTACAGAAACAAGATATACTTAATCAAGTAAGTAATCTTAATTTGATTTTTTTTTTTTTTTACTTTTGTTATGCATAGGAGTAGTATCTTTTATTTTGTAGGCTTCCATTGAGATGTCACTTACTAATAAATACTGCATGTGGCTATTTTGTCAGATAATAGACAAATATTTAAAGCTGAGAGCAAAGTGCACTTTTTTCTGCTAGCAGACATTTTCTCTAGGTGAATTTCATTTTTATCATTCACAGTACATAATTTTGCTTAACATTAACTGAGAGGAATATGAAAAATAAGAGTAATTAACTCATTCCATATTTGTCACACCAATTTCTGCTTACTAGTGAGATCTCATAATGGTTTGTATTATTCTGAAATGACAATAACACATCTCTAAAAAAAATATTAAATACTGTTTCTATAACCATATAATACTGTTTATATGTAGCAGGCTTAAAATTTCAGATTTTATAATTTGAATAAGGCTTGTAGAGTGCTTTAAGCGATTCTGACTTCATAGCAATTGCAAGAGAAATGGTTCAAGGTGGTGCAAGAGCTGATCATCAGCCCAAAACCTCCTCCTGAGAAGCTTTAGTAGCCTAAAACCAGGTATAAAAATACAGTGAAAAAAAGCAGCTATGGAAGAAGAGCTAATCAAATTACCTAGTTTTTTAAATGACCTAGTTGTTATTCTTTGTGGTGCCGAGGTGTTAAAAATCCCCCGCTCTGCTGTTCTGGGAAGAGGCAGCCGGAACTTGAGAGCGATGAAAAAGTCAACAGACTGAAAAGACTAATTTTGTAGGAGCCCCTCACTTTCTTGGGTAAAAGGCCAGTTGAGCTTTTGGAGATGTGTTACTGAGATTAGTATGCCTTGTTCAGAAAACGGCTCAGTTTTCTTCCAATGACCAGCACTACTTTCTTAGTAAGCTAACGGAGTGAGTGCAATGGTTCCTGAAAGAGAAGGTATACAAGTTACAGCAGTGTGTCTAGGACTAGCCTTGACACTAATCTTATTAATATTTTTGCTAATAACCTTGTCAAAGAAGTAGATGAATGCTAAATAGAATCAACTCACTAAACCAAATTTAGGAATTGTTGCTAAAATGGAGAAACATCTGAATATTGTACTAAAAAAGGTTGATGATGTTATGGACTATAATAAATGGAAATGGGACCAAACGCACTTGTGCAGAGTACAGCGTGGTGTCCCTGGGGACTAGTGGCATTGCTAGATAAATTGCTGTGTATGGTAGTTGATCACAAGATGATTGCAAAGCATCGTTGTTGTTAGGTCAGGAAGAAGAGAAATATGTTACTAGGACATTGTAATAGTATTCCTGTGGCCATGGTGGTCTGAAAACACAAGACTTCTAAGCAAATGTAGTGTCTTAGTCCCATTGATAGAAGTGGAAAGCTAGTTAAAATTTCAAGCACACAGGAATACGGATTGAAAGAAGGATTTTTGTGCTCTTTCTGTCAGGTACGGTCTTTGATCTGACAGAAGATACTAATTTATGGTAAAGACCTTGCTTTATTATAATGTATAAAGTGAAGTATTTCTATTACAGATGGGAAGACTTAATTTTCTATGAAAAGATACTGCAGAAACCACATCTTTCTGCTTTTGACCAAATAATGGGACAAAGTGAACTCAAATTGGAACTAATTTGCAGAAGGGTTAGTAGGCTGCGGAGAATTACAGCATATCTATTATGTAGGAGAAGCCTGTCCCTCACATGTAAGAAACTGAGGACTAAGAAAGGGTGTTGTATCTTTCTAGCTCTCTCTAACAAAACAGAAAGATTTAGCAACTCGTGAGTATCATCAACAGAAGACTCTACCCTTCATACACTAGGCACTCAGTGTTTTTCTGGCTTTCTGGGCAGAATTTCTAGGGAAACAGCTTCCTGGATACCTAGACAGTTGGGAAGCCTGCCAGGCAGAGATGTTGGCAGTCTGGCTGGGAGCCTGCTTTCTGTGGGAAGTGTTGAGGGCACCAAGGTGTAAAATGTTTCAGATAGTCAGTTTCTGCTGCAAGACTGTTCAGTTTTGACCATTTTTGATGATCCTTAGTGGTCCCTCTGTCTCCTTTCCTCAGTTTCTCCCTCCTCGATATCTTCCTTCCCTTTTGATACTTCCCCTCTCTGCCTTAAGATCCCATTTTTATCCTTTTTTCTCTACTTTTTTTTTTTTTTTTTTTTGCATTGCACAGTAGCTTATGTTTAAGCTTTATGAGCCTCATGCTGCTTTCATTTACGTATTACCTGTTTCATTCCCCTAGTTTGTTAAATGGCTAACTCAAAGACTATTTTCTAGTTCAATGTGCCCTAGATACCATTTCAAAATATTTTAAAAGAAAAAGAGTTTATCTTTTCGTTTATTAGAGTACCACCATCAATATTTAGATAGAAGGTGATAGATAGTTTTAAGCTGTCTTGATATTTAGGCCAGAGGGACCATTGTATTTCAAATATGCTGCTTAAAGTTACACCATTGTAAAAAGAAAACAAAGTGGAGGGTCACACTGGTGTCTGTTTTATCTTTAATGTATTTTATTTGAAGAGTGACAGACTACTCTGACATTTCAGCTTCTCTAACAGCATGAAAATGGTATAAATATGGTACCAATTATGGGACTGGGTTATAAAGTATGAAAAATTCTATCCTTATATTTTCATATTCATTTGAAATATCATCTAAGTTGTTCTTTTCTTAAAGTGAAATAAATACAGAAATAAATTCCTTCAGAAGGGGTACATTTTAATGTATTTCTTGATTTTTGTATTGCCATTAATAAATATTTGAAATTGATGCATTTTGGCTCAAGTATACATGCAATGGTGCAATGTTTATGCAAAATTAGGAATTACAACTATTTATTCTGCTAGCCATTGACAATACATTGCATAATATTTAACTACTATGATGCATTTAACATCAACGGAAAAGTATCTGTCTGTGTTTTAAAATTATTGTATTACCCTGTGCCTTCATTTGATCACTACGTGTCTGAATTAACGCTGCAAAAGAAATAGCAGGGGAGAGGTATTTCGCTAATGGGTATTTGTATCCTGCAAAACAAAACCAAATAAAGACATTTTCTTAAGAGTACAGCATTTAATGCTGAAACTCTGTTTAATTTATAACAGTGAGAATTTTGAAGCCATCAAATGAGTGCTGTGTTGGTGCTACAGTTTTTTTTGGTTTACATCCTATTTGTAACCGTTGAGTTATGGACTATGTGGTACTTGTAAACAGTTCTACAGGTGTTTATGTTACTTAGACACGGGGTATTTTATTTATCTACAAAGGACATTATCTAGAAATTACAGGCAATGAGAAGCTCTAGAACAACCTGATTTTCATTAGTTTCTGATTTAGATCCCTAAACACATTTAACTTACTGTATGCTTACTCAGGCTGAATTAGGAAAGACAGGTTGAAGTGCTTTACCCAGAGTATTTGACTGTGGGGTTTGGTGTGGTTTTTTTGGTTGGTTGGTTGGTTTTGACGGGGTTTTTTTTTGTTTGTTTGTTTTCATTCTGAAGAACAATATATCCTATTGTGGTTTGGTTTTATGATGGTGGCTACAGTTACAATTGATTCAGCTGCATGGTGGCATCTAGATACTGTTTATGAAACTGCATGGAGAAACAAAACGTAAAAAACCCAACCAACCCAACCAACCAACCAAACCTTTTAATCATATTTTATTGTAGGAGTTAGTTAACAAATGGAAAAGTCCTCTTGTGCAATACAGGTACTGTTGCTAGCATTGGCCTGTAAGCATATATAATCGAGCAGATGACACTGCTTATACCTTTTTTATCACTTTCTAAGCTGTACTTTTAAATTCTGGTGAGGACCAAGTCCAACTCAGTTCAATTAGCACAGCTCAGTGCAAAGTGGATGTAAATTCCTGCCAAGTTGAATGGGACATTTTAAATCTTCTGTTGGTGTATGTGACTATTCCAAGTGAAAGATCCAGTTAATCAGGCTCAGATTGTATTTAAATCTCAGCAAACAGCTGAATGAATTAATGAATTGAAACATTTATGAAAGTTTGTCAATTTGTATGCTTCAGAGCTTTTAAAGGAGGAGGGGTTAACAATGACTGTTCACATGACATCTTGTATTTTCCTTACTAAAAGTGTTGTAGCAAAGTTTTAATAAACATAGCTGAAATAACCTCCACAAAAGTAGGCAATAAACAGAGATAATCGTTATAGTTAAAATATGTGAGAATGCTACTGATACAGAATGTCTATAGAAAAATGATTCTTCTTAATTTTACCCACATTATGAAAATGACAATTCAGTTACATTTGTCTGTAAGTAGTTTTTTGCATAATCTTCACGAGCAGATAAATTGTTTGATTCAACCAGAACTTCTTGTCATAACTGTCTTCTTTCAGGGATTTATTCGTTTTGCTATTTTATTTGGTTTTATTCTGAAGCATGCCACCTACCCCATTTTTCCTAACTTCTGTAGTAATTGTAATTTACAGATGACCAAATCTGCTGGGATACAATGCAAGCTATCTACTCTTCACTTTGTTTAGTATGTAATAATTTATGGATATTTTTTCTAACATTCTTTATTGGTAATACATGTAAAATTGACACTGGGTGATAATTTGCTACAAGATCCTTTTAAAAGTATATGACTTAACACTTTTTTTTTCTTAAACAAACCCCACCTTTGTATAGTACATATAGCAAATTTAGTAAATTTATGTATTATATGTATTTATGTGTGTAGTATTTATGAATATACAAACTTACCCACATATATAATCATGTACTAAAGAAAACCTGCTGGTAGTAAAGTTTTATTTTTTCTTACATGGGTATAAGACTGGGATGAGACTGCAAATTTATTTTATTAATTAGCATCAATTTATTTTAATACCCAGAATGTAATACAAGATTATACTTTAAAATCTAGTTATTGCATACAAAATGAGTCTTCTCATTTGCATTTTGGATGTTTAGTTGAGTTTGCTTCTTTGAAGAGACATACTAGCTGAGGGAAAATTTTGACAGATGTCTGTAGTACTGATAATATCCAAATATTATTTAGCCATATAGAGCATCTGGTAGGAACAGCCTACCAGATTTATTTATTTTATTTTTTAATGTCTGTAAACTTTCATCTTGGTAGATGAGAATTTGGATGCTACTTTATCTAAGAAATCATTTTATTTGGTTACCAGAACTTTCAAAATTAATTACGCATTAAATCAAATGCTTAGATCAGAAAATGCTAAGGACTGTCAATTTAAACCAAACTTTACCCTGATGCACAAAGGCAATCTCCATGAGGAATTACAAATTTAATTTGGATTTCTGCCATATGAACATTAGAAATACATTGTATACACCAATAACTTAGGCATTCTCATGTAATTCATGTTTTCTATTTAATAAACCTCTCTATATGGTCTCTACTTTATTTTCCCCACATATTTTGGCAAAAGTAAAGTTTTGAAACATTCTCAGAATCAATGAATCTTCAAAACTTGGACCTTTACTGGTGATGCTTTAGTATTACTTTTCACAGCTAATTATGTAACTGTCTCTAGTGCACTAGCATTCATGTGTACGATTGTTGCCATAACACTATGTGTGATTCAAGGCCCTATAACCTCTACTCCTTTTTCAACAGCTCATTTTTCAGATATTTTGTCAATATAAATTGATAAAAAAGAAATACAAACAGAAATAAATCAGAGCTATTACTGTCAGTGGATTAGAGCTGATTATAATCTACATTTTTGCCACCATTTGGAGATCAGGCAACATAATTTAAAAAGCAATTAATTGAAAATTACATTTTGCCATAATTCTCTTTCCATTATCTCTGAAATGTTCTCTTTAATAAGTGAAAACCATATTTCATGGAAGTCTGCTGGAATGAATGATTTCATAGGATCATAGAATCATAGAATGTTTTG
>KL283685.1:0-18495 GCA_000699545.1 Podiceps cristatus
TTTTATTTTAGTGAATTATTTTACATTTTTTCTGACTTAAAGTCAATACAATGATCTACACTGTCGCTAAATAATCAAATAGGGTTCTTCATCAAGAAGTGATGCACACATTCTGAGTGCATATATAATTCTTTAGTTTCTCCAGTTGTTGATCAGCCAAATGGAAAGCAAGGATTTCCCCCACCAATTGAGAAGTTCTTTCTGTCTCTTTGTACTGGGTTTGCGTGGCAAGGTTTTGGTAGGGGCGGGGCTAGAGGGGTGGCTTCTTTGAGAAGTTGCTAGAAGCTTCCCCCCTGTCTGGGGGCAATGCCAGCTGGCTCCCCACTTCTGGCAAGGCCGAGCCCATCAGGGACGGTGGCAGCACCTCTGGGATAACATATTTAAGAAGGGGAAAAAATGTCCTGCTGGGAATTGCAGCTGGAGAAAGGTGTGAGAATATGTGAGAGGAACAACTCTGCAGACCCCAAGGCCAGTGCAGAAGGAGGGGGAGGAGGAGCTCCAGGCGCCAGAGCAGAGATTCTCCTGCAGCCCATGGTGAAGACCATGGTGAGGCCAGTCATCCCCTTGAAGGCCATGCAGGTCCACGGTGGAGCAGATATCCAGCTACAGCCAGGGGAGGACTCCACACCAGAGCAAGCGGATTCACCTGAAGAAGGCTGTGACCCCATGGAGTACCTGTGCTGGAGCAGGGTCCTGGCAGGACCTGTGGTCCCATGGAGAGAGAAGCTGACACTGGAGCAGGTTTGCTGGCAGGACTTGTAACCCTATGAGGGGATACACTCTGGAGCAATCTGTTCCTGAAGGACTGCACCCTGTGGAAGGGACCCATGCTTGAGCAGTTCATGAAGAACTGCAGCCCGTGGGAAGGATCCATGCTGGAGAGGTTTGTTAAGTACTGTCTCTCATGGGAGCGAACCCACGCTGGAGCAGGAGAAAAATGAAAGGAAGATGGAGCAGCAGAGACAGAATGTGATGAATTGACCACAACCCCCATTCCCTGTCACCCTGCACCACTCAGTGGGAGGAGGTAGAGACAACTGGGAGTAAAGTTAAGCCCAGGAAGAAGGGAGGGGTGGGGGTAAAGTGATTTTAAAAATGGATTTTATTTCTCATTATCCTACCCTGATTTGTTTGTTAATAAATGAAACTCATTTTCCCCAAATGAGTCTGTTTTGCCCATTATAGTAATTGACGAGTGAACATTCCCTGTCCTTATCTCAACCCACAAGCTTTTCATTATATTTTCTATGCCCTGTCCAGCTGAGGAAGAGGAGTGCTAGAGCAGCTTTGGTGGGCACCTGGCATCCAGCCAGGCACAACTCACCTGTGCTGGTTTTGGCTGGGATAATTTTCTTCACAGTAGCCAGTATGGGGCTACATTTTGGATTTGTGCTGAAAAGAGTGTTAATGATCATACAGGGATGTTTTTGTCATTGCTGAGCAGTGCTACACAGAGTCAAGGCCTTTTCTGCTTCTCACCCCACCAGCAAGGAGGCTGGGGAGGTTGGGAGTTGGGAGGCGACACAGCTGGGACAGCTGACCCCAAGAGACCAAAGGGATATGATGTCATGCTCAACATATAAAGCTGGGGGAAGAAGGACAGAGGGGACTTTCAGAGTGATGGTGTTTGTCTTCCCAAGTAACCATTACGCATGATGGAGCCCTGCTTTCCTGAAGATGGCTGCACACCTGCCTGCCCATAGGAAGCAGTGAATGAATTCCTTGTTTTGCTTTGCTTGCATGCACAGTGTTTGGTTTACTTATTGAACTGTCTTTATCTCAACCCACAAATTTTCTCACTTTTACCCTTCTGATTCAATCCCCCATCCCACCGGGGGGTGAATGAGCGAGCAGCTGTGTGGTGCTTAATTGCTGGCTGGGGTTAAACCATGGCACCATCACACTCATTCATTTAAAAGGAAAATTTATCCAGGATAAAGCCCCCATGCCATGATTATACATAAGGAAAGAGGGGGATTCAGAAGAGTTCTGTACTTTTGTGTGCACATCATTGCTGTGGAAAGGATTAGAAGTGAGTGAGGAAAAGTGTAATGTAATTCAGAAGTTTTGATCTGCTATCCCCAAAGTCTCACTACTTCTTCATATAGTGACATAAATTCTCCCTATGATATACCTTTATCCTGTGCACCATAGTAATGTGAAGGCAGTTTGGCTGTAGTAAATCTTGGACTACTTTCTACTATGCTTCGATGAGATGGATGGAGTAGTGCAATTATATGATTATTACTGGACACTAATATTGCATTAATTATATCTGTTAAAAAACACAGTATGTTAAAAATTTATACAGACATAATATTGCTGATGGAACCATGTGTCTAAGTATTCTAGCACCCATGATGCTATAATGTCTATAAAGTAGGCACTTACATTTAAGTACCTTAATCAGTGAGTTTGTCCCATACTATAGTCTCCAGCATCATTTGAGTTCCCTGTGTATCCCATGTCTTATCTAGAAGCCTCAAGTGAACTTGCTGGAATTCCTGGGACATCTCAGAGGGCCACTGCTGTCTCTGTGGGCAAAAGAATCAAACCCTGGATATTTAAAATCAGGTGAGGTAGATTCCTTCCTCACCCTCTAAAATATATCAGAAATGTTAACTTGGGACTTGTCCTCGTACTTTGGTATTAGTGAGAAGTCAGAAACATTTTAACAAACAGATTTCATACAATCAAACCAAGGTATATGTAACCAACAGGAAAAAGGCAGACTACAATTCCCAAGATGCCAAAACTCCTTAAATTCTAATTCTAGTTTTGGGTACATCTTTTAGTGGCTGTTTTACATTCTAAAATTAACTGACATAATAAACATTTGAATAACTATCTGATTGTTTAAATCATTATAGTTTTAACTGAATTTGACAAATATCAATTTAAAGGACATTTGGGTGTCTTGTAAGAAGCTATAACTGTCTTAAATTGCTATTCATTCTACTTTAGAGTGTGAATAATTGTATGCAGCTTAAAAATAAGGCCAGCTTTTTGACACAAGAACATCTTTTTGGAGGCTTGTTCAGCCATTCAAGTGAGCTTTCCTAAGAGAAATATTCTGTTAAAAAGTCCTGAACTTCAAGGAACAATTACTTGAAAAATAACATCAATGTTTGAATGACTTATCTGACTTAGATGACTTAAAAGCAAACATATAAAATGACCCCTCTTCTTGTTATCTGCAGAGGGAAAGAAAGGTCTTTTTAAAGAGGTTTTATAAAAAAATACATGTACAGGGTAGCCTACAGAGTATTGTCTGTTAGAAATTGTGCATGTCAAGAACAATGATTAAAAATTACAGTCTACAAAATAATTAAAAATTATAGTCTACGAAACTGTATCTAAATAATTAAATTTGTAATTTAATTACATAGCACTTTGTGTCATAAGTCTATGCTTTACAGAATTTTTATGTGATTTCCCTCTGTCTTAGGTAGATGCACTTGAGGACAAAATGGAAAAAAATTATTTTCAAGGTTTTTAGTGGCTTGTGGTAGACCTAATTCTTTCTAAACCAAACCTAAGCCACATCCACTACTTTATACAGTAGCGTTTTATTGAAAGAAACTGTTATATTCAAGTTAGAATGCCAGAAATGGTAGAGTTAAGTTATAACTCTCAAATAACATATTAGTGCAATGATATTAAAGATACCAAATAAGCAAAAAAAAAAAAAAGAAAAAAAAAAAAAGGGGGGGGGGGGGGGGGGAAGGACCCCACCACATTATCTGAGTGATACAGTGGCATTTTTATACACAACATTCATCTGAAAGTTGCAGCAAGGAAACTTTCAAATATGAAAGCAAATTTTAAAAGTACTTTCTAAGACAAGGCTGACATTGGAAACACATAAGTGTGTGATTCTATGTGTGTGGGTAGCCCTATTGAAATTAATGAAACTGCTAAATGGACTCATAAAATTCCTGTTCAGAAAAATGGAAATGCTTTCATAGACTTAAATGGTTCTTATCAGGTCCCATCCGTCTGTGTGTTTTCAGGGTCAGAGCCCATGCTCTCATGACCATGTTTTGGACCTGCACCAACCTGCCCCTCTGTGTAGATGTGATTACAAACCATTTTCTAATCAAAATTCCCTGTGTTCACTATGACAGAATTCATTACTCATTATTTAAAATGTCCTTATAGGGGCCTGACATTCTTCTACGTGCACTGTAGCTATTTCATCCATTTTCACATACCACTATGTGGCTGAACACATTGAAAGTTATTTTAGATCTAAAGCATATTACTGAGTCCCTAGATTATAGACCCTATTGGCACTGGACAGTTTATTTTTAATAACAAGGATTAGAACAGGAGTGTTGTCTTACTAGTTATAAGTCATAAATGACTGGCTGAAGGTTCCTTTTAGGAACACTATTGCTATTTAGATACTTGAATTACAACATTTAAAATGAAAAAAGCTTGAAATGGGCTTATATCCTAAGATCACAAAGGAAAACAGAACTGTGTTTATGTTTACATTGTGCCACACTGCCTCATTGTGCCTCCTTCTGCCCTTTACCACTGAGACTGTGAATTCCATGGGGCAGAGGTTTTCTTTTTGTTCTTGGATTCAATGTTACCTGACAAGTGGGCTTCTAAGCAGAAATAACAAACAAAAATGCATACACACTAAGAGAGGGCCTAATATAATATTTGTTGACCTTCATTTCTTTTCCCTCAGATGCTATTGAAAAGTATAGTAATAAGCGTATTAGTAGTATTATTATTATGTTTTAATTGTAAGCTCAGATAGCTCATTATTAAATAAACCCAAATTAAACTGTTCATTTTTTTTCTCACACAAGCAGCTTCTCATAAAACAAATCTTTTCCTCCTCATTTTGGCCAGTCTCTCTCAACTCCCTTATGTCATTTGCCAAAAGCTTTTTTCTCTTACACAACCATAACACAAATCACGAGAGCTTTATGTTCCAAATAAAGGGATTATAAAGAGGTTGTTGTTCCTTGTCATGTCCATCAAAATAGCTATTTTGATGTAAAATACAGAAGGAGAAAATGAATGGAGGTACCAAACTCAGTGCAAAATCTTGTGGCCCCAGAATACACTAGAGATGTATTTAATTTTTCTCAAATTCATAAATCATGTTTATGTTGATTGTGAATGTCCAAACTGTTCCGAAACTACTTGAAAGCAGGGTGATTATGCTGCTCAGCTAGCTGTCTCTGAAAACAGGCAGTTCTTATTAGCTGTAATACATCACTGCACAAGCAGGACCTTGTTCCAGTCCCCAACTAGCCCCCAATTATGACAAGATCTGTGACAAAACATTTAACATGAAACAGTAAAATCAAAGCTAGTGTACACGTCTCTGCATCAAGCTCCACACAATGTGACATAAAAATAAAGGCTTAATTCTCTCTTTAGTGAGACAGGAGCCTAAATTTAGGCACTTAGTTACTTAAATCTCCCCAAGTGGTCAGCAGAAAGGGAGACATTCTTCCAGAGAGACCTTAAGTAGGGTCTCCACTGACTGTGTAAAGAAGCCTAGGCTTGCTAACCTCCTAATGTTAGGACCTAAAATAAGGTGCCAATAGGCCACATAAAGTGCAGTATATAATTCTTTATTTATTACTCCTTACTGCAAATTTAGCCCTAGTGATCACTGCAAAGAGGTGAAGAGCAGGGATGTGTTGCCCTCCCCTGTGCTCCTTGCAGACTTAGATGTGAAAGGTCCAAGAGCTATTGTCCTCATAGCCCAAGGCAAAAAGATGTGAAAAAGATTTCTTGGATAACTTCACTAAGTAGGCAGATGAAGCTTGTAGAGACCTTGCTATGAACAAAGGCAATCAAGGACACCGTGATCCAGACTGAAACATAAAATATAGTGATACTAGAAAAGACGCAGAGGTTTTAAAACTCAACCTTCTAATGAAAGCCCATGTAACATATGTATGTTTAGAGACTTATATTTCCAATGACATCTGTTCTGTTTAGCACTCTTGTCTCCATGTGTAGACCACAGATGGACTGGCAGGCAACTAAACATCATCTGCACATAGAAGATTTATTTTTGATATAATGATATACAGGGACGATGCACACATTTCTGGAAAACATCAATCGCGAACAAAAATAGTGCTTTAACATATCTCAGCTAACTCTCACCCTGTCAATCTGCAACAAGGAGGAAGACCAGCACTCTTTTAGTAGATGTGCTGAAAGGAAGGACAGCCAAACCATTGGACTAAAACTTAAAAGATCAGGACACCTGGCTCTGCCAACAGGCTTCCTGTGTGGTTTTGAGCATGATCCCCATTAAGCCTCAGGAATGCATCAGCAAAATGTAATAACATCTTGCACAGCAAAAGTGCAAAGAACAACAGCATGAGATTATGAAGTCTGAAGAGACTTGTATGGAAAACAGTCTTGTCCCATCTTCCTGTTGCAGAATTAACAATCTGGGAATTATACACTGTGTGTGCAGAAGTTAGCCCTCATCCTTCCCAATGTGATTATTGAATCATTAATATTTTTTAAGTGTTCAAATGCTTTCCCGATGAAGGAAATACTTGCATTAAAAAAAAAAAAAAAAAAAAAAAAAAAAATCATAATTCCTTAACACTAATAGGACTTAACACTATTGCTGGACTAGTAAATACTGCGGATCAGAATTTGTTCTCTAGACCTGCAGACAGCTGAAAAAGCACCGGTCATGGTGATAATGTCTAATCTCACTTACCTTCCAAACTGTTGTGAATGGTGCCTGGCCTATGCAGAACCTACAACTGTGCCTAGGAATTGTTGTGAATTAGCATGAACCATTAACAAGCAGAGGTCTTAGCAACTTAGTGCCCTGGTCCTTAAACTGCCTTCAAACTTGGTAGACTGTGACAAAACCTGACTGAGCATCAAAGGCACTACGTGCATCACAAGAAAGGAAAATATGGAATAATTATATCTTCAGAAACTGCTCCAAAAGCATTTTGACTCAAATTCTGTTGCCCTGTAATGTCACACCTCACTGTTTCCAGTGATTGGCTTGGGGTTTGCCCATTAGAAAGAAAAGTCAGTTTGAAACTGTTAAGTATCTCAAGGGAAGTGCTCCTGATCGGAATAGCTGGTGTTAACTAATTCATGGCAGGATCTATTTTAAGGACAGCTTTTAAACAGCCATTTTATCCACCTTACTGATTCCTCTACCTTACTATACAAATAAATGGCTGCAATTTGCTTTTACCTGTAAAATTTTGCTCATAAAATGTTTTCTCTCATGAAAATACATTAAGGACCTATGGGGAGAGGAACCAAGCTTCATTTTTTTGTTGTTGTTTTGTTTTTTCTTAATCAAGCAAAAGCTTCCAGTAGTTATTTTAATATAATTTACCCCATTGTTTGCATAATTGTTGATAAGTAAAGTCTGTTGACTAATTAACTTTATTGACCACTCATTTTAATCAGAAGAAGAGTAAAAGGGAATGTTCGCGTGCTCTCACTTCAGAAAGGTCATTCTTTTCTTCTTATTCTCTTTTTCTCTGTCTCTCTCTCTCCCTATGGATGTGAGTATATGCCACATCATCACTGGCTGGATGCCAAACACAGATCTTTGAGGCTGTGGCTGCCTGATTCATTGTTCTAGCGTGGCTTCTCTGGCTCTATGCATTTAGCTGGATGCGGTAGCTCCCAGGCACTGTATTTGCATTCCTCAGCATTTTCCAAGCCATTTCATTGGAGACAGTAAATATTAATTAATGGGCTGGGAGTTTGTCCAATAAATTGCCAATGAGATACCTCAGGTGCTGTTAACAATATTACTGTAACACATAGACTGTGCACTATGTGACATTTTGAAATCCACTATCATGTTTCTGAGAAAAGCAAATATATGTATAACTTCAAAAAGCTAAAACCAATATTCAGAGTTTTAAACAGGATGTGGTGCATTATTATTTTGCAAATCTTTCTCCTTTTTACTCCTTTCTTAATAACTATTCCTATAGAAAATTCAATAATTTTTACTTGATATTTTTAAGGATATTCATATTTCAGACCTGTCAGTTAACTACGGCTTACAGATATCTATCAACGGAATGCTAATTAAACCATGGACTTGTATAACAAAAATACATTGCAACTTGATTGGAAAAAATCAGGGTACAGACACTGCTTAGAGATTAATCAGAAATCAGACTGAGAATGCAATGTAACGTAACATGAAATCTGACACAGGTTGTGTTACTACGTACTTCAATGAACAAGACAAAGGCAAGTGTTACAGCACTAGTAAGCCTACCTCCAGGAACCTTCTCCAGTTGTCATAAAAGACCCATCAGGTTGATTTTCTGCACACAGACATGTTAACAGTCTTTTGGGACCTTACTATATGTACTTAGTAAATTGACATGGAAGCTAGCACATCAGTGTATCTCAAATCTCTAAAAACATTGTCTTAAGAGACAAGGATGTATTTTAGAGACACATAGTAATTAGAAAAGCTGTTTTAAAACTTGTAGACCATTACTTTTTTCCAGAAAGAAATAACATCACTATTTGTATCTTGTGACATCTATCATGTGCTCCAACTAAAATCATTATAGTTTATGGGGCTAAAGAAATGTTTCCTCAAAAAAAGAAGTCTGATTTCCATTGCCATATTTTAGCAATTTGCTTCACTGTTGTAGAATCAACCAAAATATATTTTAAAAATATTACCAGTAGTACTTCATTTTTTCTAACATGATTAGATTAGATTTTGATTCTATTTTCTTAAATGCCAGCAACACCAAGTTCAACACTTTCTTCACCTACTGATTATTATCCTGATTGGGATCGTCCATATAACTTTTAACCTAGTATCTGTTTTGGCATGAACTTTTAATCTAGTGTTTCTTTGAAAACTGTCTTAATCATTACAGAGGACTTTTATCCTTTACAATGATGTGAATTAGGAGAGGAGTTTCTGTCATTCATTACCAGTTAAATCAATTTTCCACCCCTTTAATCCTGAGAGAAGCAGCTGATGGTGTCTCTGCATTTACAGTAGAAAACACATTTTTTTTCATAGCCCTTACAGTGAGCTGGTGCCACGTGTTTCTCCTCATTCTCCTCCTTAATCCGTGTCAGATTGGTAGTGCATAGAGATTCAAGCTAGCTTTCCAAATACAGTCAGGAGTATTGCATTAATCTGTGCACTTCTACCAAATTTGACCCGTGTCAGAGTACAGCTTCTCCTTAAAAATACCTTGTGTTCACTCTCTATCTGGCTAGTCTGATGTAGATGAAATCACCCCTAATTCCTGCTCTTGCATGAACAAATGCTTCCACATAGACATAATCCGTGTTCTATTACCTCATCACGATACCATCTGAGCACCTCACACTCACTAATGAACCTTATTATCACAATAGTCCTGTTTGTAAAGATGAGACACTGACATACAATAAAAGATTCGTCCAAAGTCATCATGGGAATGTGTCTGCACTATATACTGCAGTATAGTAGGGAAACACTCAGGGTAGTCCTACTGTTCTCAGCACGATAAATATTATGCACTGTTTGCCTCTGGCCTTATCTGTATTGTTTTAGATATTTAAGTGAGGTACTTTGGATATCTCTAGGCTTTTCTGCAAACTTTTTTTTTTACATTCAGTTTAACTTGGAGTTTTTCAGAAATAGCTGCTGCAGAAAAAGTGCTCCTTAATAATCCTGTTTGCACTCTATTCTGGAGGAAAATAAGCTAATTTGTTTAAAAAAATGTTAAAATTAGCTTTAAAATCTGGCTTATTTTACAAGTGCATGTAATTCTTTAAAAGAATGCAGAAAGACAAGCAATAAAATAAATAGATTTTAATAAACGGAGAAAAGCATCTGCAAATCGTGAAAGGCCTGGTGTCTCACCTCCTTTTAAACTACCTTTACTCAACATATTTTAAAGGTGTATGCTGTTAATGCATGAAATGGTTATCATGTAGAGTCTGAAGACTGGTAAAATGATAGCAGCTAGAGGCTCTACATAGCTCTGCTTATAAAAGAATTTCAAATTTCTGGGTACAGGTAATAGTATATAGAGGGAAGCTTCAGGACACATACGATCAAAGCCTTGGGTTAAAGAAGTAAAAATCTGTTTCTCCCCTTCAGCAAAATTTTATTGAACAAACCAGAATAGTTGTTGGATGCTGTGATGATCAGATGTACTCTTCCTGCCCTCTGATGACCTGGACAAGGACACTCAGTCTTTTCAGAATTTTTCCACTTTCCACACATGCATCTCAGATATTTTTTCCAAATCTAATTAAAAAGTATCCATTCAATCATAGAGATTTTTCAGAATTCAACATGTAGAATTCTATCGCAGAAGACACAGCATAGCCAAGGGAATCCAAATTTGATTCTCAGAGCTGCCTGAGACTTACAGATGCTCTTTGGCACATCAATTTCAACATGAATTGCAAAACAAGGCACTAATTTCCAAAGTTCAAATTTACAATTTCAAAAATTTACAATTTTGGTTTTTACTGTTAAGCTCTAGAAAGATATTTCTAAACAGTTGAGGGGCTGTACTTAGAATGGAAGAAGTGAGTTAGGATGTGTTGGTTAGTTTTAACTAATGCCACAAAATAAGTTGCCATCTTTTTATGTTTTTCTTTTTCCTATTATTTTCCCCTGTTTTTTGTTTACTTCTTCCAATCAACAGTATTCATATTTTAATTTCTAATAAGAATTCAGATGGGAGATAGAGTTCCTCAAAACCTCTGAAAAAGCAACACTTTGTATCTCATGTTGGGACAAAAAGCTTTTGCAAATTTTGGTCTTTAATCTCTTTGCCTGTCTTTGAAGTTAACTATGAAACTCATTTATGTCTAGATCCTCAGTAGATGCAATGTCATGTGGCAAAACCAGAGAAAAGAGGAAGATTTGGTGGTTGAAAGAGATGTTGCTCAGTCAGTACACACCACTGACTGACATTTGGAAAGACTGAAAAATTTAGTAGTGGTTGTAATGTTTTAAGAGAAAAGGAACCTGTTCCGAACTTTTTTTTTTTTTTTTTTTTTTTTTTTCCCCCACAAAGATGTTGTGTGCATGCTTGTTTGCATATAATTGCTACATGGTGAAAATAACACAGCTGCTGTAAATAACACAGTTCCACTGACTTCAGGATATACAATCTGTGGATCATTCCGTAATGTCTACATCATGGTGCTGTGAATTTGTAATTAGGACAGATACTGCTGTCCTCAGCAATTTTTGCATGAAAGGGTTTATAACACTTCTCCCTCTCCACACTGCACTCTGATGCTAAATAAACTCAGCAAGGTGACTAAAGGAAAAAAAAAAAAAAAAAAAATCCTTACCTTGCAATCAAGTTGTTTATCTTCTGTCTGCCTCAGTGGAAAGAAATGTGTACATTAAATGTGTATGCATTTATGCATATTATATAAATATACACACATATTAAGTAGTATCTTCTTTCCTCATTAACACTTATGTGTTTTGGCAGGCACTACAAAACAAACAGGTGGTCTGTTATGAACTGATAGTGTTGTCAAAGTCTGAAGAGCTGAGGGAAAAAAGTCACGGTTTGCATTCAGCCAAACTCAGCATAATTGTTATTGGCACTTACTGCAATGAAACCTGTCAGGGATGGAAAGAAAGAAAGATATGTCACTGTGTCTGGCCAAACACAGGAGGGAAGAGAACAGAAATGTTTGTAATTCATTTGTATTTGAAGTTCTTCCTGGTGGAAAGCCCATCTCCTTATTCTTCCATGTTTGTTTTATAAAGCATTTATACTTTATGAATTTTAATAGAACCTAGCCAGCTATGTTACAATAATGTATGAACATCTGATGGAAAACTCTAACTGCCAGTCACCACATGTTGTGTCTGGATGCTCTTTCTAGTCCTGTATCCTCTTAATATTAGACCCCAGATGCTTCAAAGGAAGATGTGATCCCTGAGATGTGTTTACTGAAATACTTCTATATACAGGGAGAAAATTCCTTCCTGATTCCACTTGTTCAAGCTGCACCTTGGAACATCTAGATAAGTAGTACCTGTAACACTGCCACTTCAGCCACTACTTTTCCATTTCTTATTATGATGCATTTAAACGCATTTTTTTCTGACTAAGAATTGAAATCATGGAGAGGAAATATTAGTCTTCACAGAAACTTATCACAGGCTTAATGTGTTAACTATATGCTAAATAAAATAATGACTCCCTTTATAATACTACTTAATTTCCTTAAGCACACAAAGATTTACACCTTCTTAAGCCATCACACCACAGTGCAGCGAGTGTGCCAACTACTAACATCACAGGCGGCAGTTTAGCACAGACAGTCTGTGCACAGCCTTGATCGTGCCAGTGAAAAGGAGGGGACAGAATGGAGTCAGTACTTGGAAAAAAATTGATTTACATTTTCTCAGCATGCCAAATGATGGATCTCAACCAATAGCCTGGGAAAAATAAACTGCAAAGATTTTAGACTGAATATCCTATACACCTCTTTCCTTTGCATGGGCAGGCCTCAGGATTGAGGCTGAGACATTTTCCTAGAAAACACCATTAACACTCTCTTACTAGCTGATCTATTGGGAAATTTTGAACATATTCATTCATATATCGTGCTGCCACAGAGTAGTCTACAAAGGGTGCATTTTTACCCTTTCCATAAATTAACATGTTCTTATTCACAGAGTATCAGGATCATAGTAGGAGCTTGGCTTTCCTTTCTATACTATGCAGAGATTTGTCAAGAAATTAAGTGCTGCGTATTTTCACTTTGAACTCCATACTGACATTTTTTAACATATGCTTATGTCTAGCATATCTAGTGTTAGTCTGCAAACCAGTGTGATGAGTGTTAAATTGTTAAGAACTCTTCCCTTAGTTACATATGTATACATGCAACTCCTACGTACATATAAGCGAAGAATTCCACTCAAACCAGCAGTCTAGGAAAGCAAGACCAGCACTTCAGCTAACTAATTGTTTCAGCTAAAATGTCATATATCTATCCGTACACCACCGTCATTGTGCATGTGATCATGCAGTCAGGCCTTGCTACTAATTTCCCAACAGAGAGGTTCCGCAACAATCAATATACAAGACATCTCATCAAGTAGAATCATAAATCTTGTTACACAAATGTTTTCACACTTAACCTGATCAACTTAATAATAATAGTTTATTAGTACAGTGGAAAATAAATTCCAAACTTTTTTTTTTAAAAAAAAGTACAGATACTTCAATATTAAAAATTTCATTTCACTAAATATGTTGGTTTTTTGTACCCACCCTTCCTTTTGTCCCCTCCTGGGGAAAAAAAAAAAAAAAAAAAAAAGTCAGGAAAAAAAAATACAAAATATCTGGTGGACTAAAATTCTGTCTGACTTATCAAGCAAATAAGAAGTGTAGAGCTGGCAAAACTGTCACTGCAAAAATGTTGGAAAAAGATATTGTTATGTTTCATTTATGGGAAACCTATTTGAAAGTGAAACCCTTTTAAGGGAGGGAAAAAAAAAACAAGCAAACCTCCATAGATTTACATAAAGTACTTCCAGGTTACATTTCTACCTTGCTGGTTTGGCTAGCTTTTCTTGTAAGTGATGATACAGGTGAATCTAGTGACTAACGTTGTTTTCGTACTTCTATGTAGCCAAGGGCTTTCCTAGACTTTGGTCCCGTCCATTTCCTCCAGGAAGAGACCTATAAACAGCTTGAGAGAAAGAAAGAAGAGAAAGAGACCAAATGAAGAGGGGTTTAGTTTGTAGGGGATTGAAATTTACAGTCCATCTGTTTAGAAGTTAAAGCACAAATACCGTAACTGCTGAAGTGCCTTTGAGCTGCCACTGATTTTTGCCTGAGAGAAAAAGGGTTCCGCTATGAAAGCGGGAGATAGATAGTCTAGCACAGGCATCCTTGCAGAGGTGCTCTACTGCTTGTAGCACAGTTCAGAAACACAGTGCTATCCCTGTCCCTCTGAAACCCACCAGAGACAGAAAAGTCAGTGTTCACAAATACACTTTCTATCTGGTTTATGAAATACTCTGTGCAACCATAAACAGTAATTTTGTTCTAATTTAGGGAACGTGCACAAAGTAGCAATCTCTGACACAGTCCCATGTGATGGAAACTGATTGTGAAAAGGAAAAGTTCTTCATGGAAAAACTATGTACATATAATTCCAAGACATGATTACCAACAAGGGCAGTATTTGGCCTCAGACTAACTTCAGAGTAACATTTCCCTTTTTTATCAAAAGGGAATCATACATTCATGGGGGTCAAAGGCATGTTTGTTAAACAAATGCCAGTTATGTAGAAACACTTGGGAAAATGGAACTCTGGTGAACTGAGAAGAAACTGGAAAATCTGTGAATTGAATTCCAATGAACTAACAAACTAGAAAGTGGATTATGGGTGGTACGGGGTTTTTTTAAACGTTTATCTAAAAAACAGTAAGAGCCTCTCAAACCTAGCTGCTCTAATCACACGCCTTAGCTTTGTAGTTGAGGCCAGGAGTGCATTCTTGAAGTGAACCTCTCAATCATCCTCAGCGAACTTTTGTGCACGTCATGAAATTCTCTCAAAGTACACAGTCTGGATTCTTTCAGATGAAACTAGACTGTGTGCAGAGTCCCAGGATCATGCCCATCATGTTGCTGCCACTAATGAGCACTCAGCACCCAGGGCCAGGCAACAACCAGGCCAAAGTAAACCCCTGAAACATGTTTAACATAGTTGTGAGGGCTTCAGCAGCAGCTGTTTCCCCATCCAGATCCACTGCACTGCGCTAGTTGCTCATGTTGACATAGTCTGAGTGAACCTCTTCTTTGTCTGACCAAGTATGGTGAGAAGGGACTGGCTTTGGTTTCTAACTCAGGGGAAAAAAAAATTACAAATGTGTGAATGTTGAGTGGAGAGAGGGATTTCCCTGCACCTCAGGCTTAGAAACATCTTTGTGGCTAGAGGATTAAGATGCTCCCTTCACAGTAGGTTAGGCAGCTGTATTAGTGTCCTGAATTTTATGGCTCCCATTTTTGAGTAATGAACTGACCACACACATGATATAAACAGCTAAAGTACTCGTTTCAGCACCAGGGATGCCACAAAATGCTAAGTAACTAAAACTTCATATTTTGGCTAGCATTTAGTACTTCTGAATACCAATAGCAGAACAGGGTGCACTCTAGCATTTTCAGATGACATTCACAAAGTTTTTGTGTATTTTTTTTCTTTTTTTTCCTAAGAATTCTAGGCAGATCTTGGGGCTTCATTTGAAGTAGTCAAAGAAATGAACTGACATCACCTGTACTACCTTTAATTTGCCAGAGGCTAAGAGCCTACCTGTAAACAGTGCCTGTAAGTCAGCTGATACACTTGTTACCTTATGTTTTCTTGCTTGTATGCCTGTATGTTTGCAGAGATATTCAAATTAGACAACTGTGGTTACAATGTTTTCCTGCCCAGTATCACTGGTTGTTTTGTTGCAGAAGGCATTTGTCAAAAAGGACAGGTGAGACAAAAGCCTCAAAAGGTAGACTAGCAACACAAGCCCAGGCTTTTGCTACTGGGCTAGTACATGTTAGCTAACTGCTTTTTGAGTATATGGAGCAGTCAGTCTGGTCTGAACTCAAAGCCGTTGTCACATAAACACTCAGAGCTGCAGCAGATATTCCAGTGCTAAACTTGATGTAGATTTCCCTGGCCTACAGCAGCCCATGAAATAACCCCCCAGTTTCTCCTCCCATAAAGAGAGTGTAGTTTAAAATCAAGGTATTTTTTCTCCACTTTAAGAAGCTGAAGCAGGAAAATCAGCACCCAAAAGAATGACAAAATAGGCTCAGTTTTCTTCCCCCTGTGTCTGCCTCCTGAAAAGCAAAGCACATGTAGGGTAGAAAGGATTGGGGTTCACATTCAGTGAAATTGGGGTATAATGGCAAATAGGGGCAAGAACCCTTTTCTGGCCTGAAAGCCCTCTCCAAGCTGGAATACTCTAATGTGCTGGCAGAAATGCTTTGATGACATCTTAGCTACCTTTGGAGAATCTGAGAGCTGCTACCTTGAACACTTCTCCTTTCCTAAGGCAGTCACATAGCATGCAAACACCCTGGAAAACAGGTATATCCCTAGCAGCAGCTACAAGCTGGGAACAGACACAGGTAAAATGACCCCATTCGCAGAGCTTGAGTTCTCTTCCCTTCCACTGTGATACTCACTAAAAAGTCATTGGTTTTATTTTCTACAAAAAGTGGCAGCAGGAGAAGTGATAATACAAATCTATGTTAAACTTCACAAATAGTATTGACTCCTCGACAGAACATCGGAGTTACTGTCTCCCTAGGCAGGGGTGAGATAGTCTTCCATCAGTATTCACATTGACTGTTCTTCATCAGCAAAGCTTTGAACACCAACCATGAAATTGCAACATCTCTTCCTGCTGTTGAGAATTATGCTAGAACATGCACAGCCGTCCCACAGAGCATTGCCTTACTGTTAGGTCACCCATTGCTCTGACAAAGATGACTTAGGGGCAATTCCAGATGGACAGACGAAGGGTAATTTAGAGGTCAGAGTGTGTTGTCAGCAACAGAGGCTGGAACTGAAATTTCATGGGTTGAATGCATGTTCAGAAATGCCATGCTTTGCTTTATTATTTTCTAGGTATAGTTATTGAAATCTATAATATAGAGACCAGAAGATGAGCACCAAATTAAATGATTGACACATGTTCCTTTATAGCATGACTTGACTTCGTACTAATTTTTTTGTATGCTGAATTTAAGAAGTCACATAAACCTTGATTTTTCTTCTTTGTTTTACTGTGTCATGCTGTTGAAGTCAGATACTCAAAATCAACATCAGTTCTATAAAGATACACACACACAAAAGAAAAAGAGAGAAAAGAACTAGGCACTGGAGTCTGGAATGTCTTCAACCAAGCTATAAATTTACATTGTTAAGAAGAGCCAAACCACAGTCACTGCTGATTTAAAGGAACTCTTGTACTTAGTGATCATCTTCATGAAGCAGAATGCATGGAAAACAAACATTAAGGTTTATAAACAGAAAGTAAATAAATGGTGCCCAGCATTGGTCACCATGAAGTCATATATAGACTGCTGCACTCAGACCATCTGCCGTTAGAACAAAGAAGCACAGAAGTCCTTTGAAACTGTAACTTTTATTATAGAGTATGAAAATATCCCAGACGAGCTGAAATTGAGACCCCTTGTCTTTGTGTGTATGTGTGTGCATACACGTGCTTTCTTGTTGACATGTATTATTATAGAGGTGAGCTTTCTGCAGACATTGAACTACTCCTTTACACCAGCTATTTTGAGACCCAGAATAAACCAAGCAACTGTGTGCAAAAATCATCTCATCCTTACACAGAAGGTCAGCATGAACATCCAGTCCTCTAAAGAGCACTTAAATTGAATTTAAGTGGTGCATATGACTTGTGCCTGACCTTAACAGTTTACTCTTACTCCCGTAGGTGCTCTCTAGCTCTAAAAAAGATTCCCCGAAGAGTTATCTGAAAGAAATGAATATAGCAATCACATCAGGGTGCCTGTGATCCTGGTAAGAGCCGGTTATTAGGAAGTGTCATTCTGTCAGTCTAACATCTGTCACTAATTCAATATGGTTGTCTATATGTGCACACAGGGCATAATTTTGCAATAAAATTTATTATCAATCTAGTTGAAAATGTAGTATAATATATTTCATTGTTATTTTACTATTTTTAGTGAACAATGTGAAGAAAAGAAAAAAAGAAAGATAAAACCAGAAAATGTATATACCAAATCTCTGAATTTATTTCCGGCTCCTGCAACAGTCCTTCAGTCAGAAATGATAGCAAAAAGTATCCATTCACTTCAGAACAGTGTTAGCTCCTATACTTAGTAGAACTTCCTGTCCTTTATTTACATCCTAAATGGGGATGGTATTAAATTAAAATTAAAGTGTTGTGTGCTAAAAATAAGTCCTGTTCATTTATAAAGATCTGCAGTTGTGTGGTGCAGTTTGGTGAAAAGGTGGCATCTGATCAGCCATAACCTTTATTAAAGCAGAAACATAATATGAGGCCCGCACAAGAACACACAGAGCAGTTCTGAAGATCGATGGTTAACCATGACTCACTTAGTCCCCTCCTACACAGAGGTCCTTAGCAGGAAGAACTGTGATTCTCCCAAGGGCTTTCTCCTTTGCTGCTCACTTGGATAAAGAGTTTCTTTTCCCCCAAGACATGGTTCCTAACCTCCACAGGCTCTGTAATATCAGCTACAGTCCTGGAGGAGGTGAATGCCAGAGCAGTTCACTGAAGATCCTGTTCCATAATACTACAAATTGAGGGTGTCTACCTTCTCATACTGCAAATGCAGGGTTCTCTCTTAGAATCATAGAATCATAGAATTGTCAAGGTTGGAAAAGACCTTTAAGAGCATCGAGTCCAACCATTAACCCATCACTGCCAAGTCCATCTATACCATGACCTGAAGCACCTC